>PNEQ01133239.1:0-25456 GCA_003012365.1 Medauroidea extradentata | reverse complement strand
ACAGAACAGCTGGTGATTCGCCGAATGAGGTCTGGCCGTCATTCACCTGCAATCTCCCAAAAAGTGGAAACTTGGTGGCGAATGGTTGTTCGCCGGCTATCCGCCGCTCTCTGAAAGAGGTCTATAATGTGCAAAACACCAGATTTGGGTGGAGGGAGATTGGTTGTACTTCGAAAGACGTTTATAATTACGGGCCTTAATTGCGGCGCAAGAGATCACGCTTAACAAATGCATCATTCCGGGTAAATGTTTGCGCATAAAGTTGGCAAATATACCGTAATTATCAAGGATTGTTGTTTTGTAGTTTTTCTATATTGACTTTCTAAAACGTGTAGATCTCAATTGAAGAATTCAGCGCTTATTTATCTACCACGCCCTCTTAGAGGCTGTTCGGAATAAAGTGAGCACTCACAAACGCCCTGCTAAATTTCTATATTCAGGCAATTCGTATCTTGCCGCACGTAACGGCTAACGACGGGGAATGTCTAACCTCTCTGGACACGTCACCTGATGTCTGCGCGTGCAAGATAAATTGTACAGTTGGTAGGAACTTATGCAGTTTGATAAAAAGAGTTAATTAATTATATAAAATACAAATACGTCGATTTCACATGGCTTTATGTCTGTATTGTTGTATTTATGTAGGAAAA
Organism: Medauroidea extradentata; assembly: GCA_003012365.1. NCBI lineage: Eukaryota > Metazoa > Arthropoda > Insecta > Phasmatodea > Phasmatidae > Medauroidea > Medauroidea extradentata. The sequence goes on along the minus strand of PNEQ01133239.1, from coordinate 24,806 downwards.
TATACGGAACTACATTCAGCAAGTCGCTGCCAACCATACAAGTTGTAAGGTAACTATTGTTGATGTTGAACTATATGCAGTAACGGCTGGAGGTTTTTTTAAAGTTAAATCTTTAGTGCTCACTTTATCCCGAACGACCTATAGTAAGATGTTTTCTGTAAATTCAGAGTATGTGCATGTATCAATATGCCCGTTAATAACTGTTCTGGGAACATTAGTTTCTTCACAGGAATGGTAAGACAACTATTATCCACTTTTCACTTTTGTCCTACCGTACGTCGGGGCCGTGGTTGGTGCAGTGGTTAGAGAACTTGCCTCCCACCAAGACGATCTGGATTCGATTCCCGGCGAAGTCGGCCCCCAGTTTTTCGTATTTGGGAATCGTGCCGGACGATGCTGGTTTTCTGCCGTTTCCCCCGCACCTTCGCTCCGGTGTTTATCCATGCATCATGTCACTCCTCACCAGCGCTAAAGACGTAGATGTTATGTGCTGACCGAAATCTCTTCACTTCACCTATCGTATGTCATTAGAAAGTAGAAAAATAGTGAAAATGGGCTGAAAACTGTATTTTAGGGCGTTGGGGCTCAGTTTCGTGAAGGCATGGAAGAATGATACATCGTGACGTCTGTAATGTCTTTGAATGTTTCTTGCAATAGGACAGGATGGCAAACTGTACTATTGTGGACATTCACCATTGCGATGTATGTCGTCCCAGAAATCTTAGAATGAGACTAAGAAAAACAAACAACGAAAAAGGAAAAAAGAGCCTAGTTGGCTGTAGTCAACACATCCACAAACCAAAACAACAGAACATGAAAGGTCCCATAAGAAATTAGTCAACAACAAATCATGGAGGTATTAGTCTATGGAGTGGCATCTTCCGTACATTTCAATGGTAATCGTGTGAAGTCGATCATTTTCGAACATTTTCGAACTGTGCATGCGCAGGACGTTATTTTTCAATAGTCGCCATATTTTGGGTGGCAAAACAATAGCAGAAAGCAATGTAATTATGTAATTTTTTTAAAAAAATTCGCGCAAATTCTCTATTTGAATCGTACACAACAGATTACAATTGCTTCAGAAATAGTTAAAAAAACCGAATTAGCTCTCGCTGTGTATGTACTTTATAAACTTGATGAATTTAAATAAAAGTTTCTTACCTGTACAAAGATAATCCTCCGCAACGATAGAATCTGTTTGTAAGGTCAAGAGCTGCACAAACTTTCACCATAATGTGCAGTTAACAAAAAACTATAACATTTTCATTCAGCTCAATGCTATGTTTACATGTTTTTACCACCACTAGCTCTATCCTTGTCTTTAAACGTCGTCTGTTGGCTGGCTTCAAATTTACTCAAAGGCTTTCACTCCATAGACCAATACCTCCATGCAACAAATAAAGAAAAAAAATATAAGCAACCAAAATGAAAGTAGAAATACAAAATAATCTGTAAAACTCAGGTCATCACAATTAAGACAGCACAGACAATACTGGGACGAATACAATAATGGACACAAGACAGGATAACGACGACGTCACAGACAACAGACTAGACGACACAACGACAAAGACACAAAAGAACACAGTATAGATTTCCAAATGCCGACTTTTCACGACGTTTCGGAAGCTGACATCTGCTGACTGTTTCTCGTCACCACTTGCCTCATTTCATTGCCTTTGTACGCAAGGCTTCAACTGGTCTCTGTCCTACCTTGAGAACTTACTGCTCGACAAACTTAAGCGTGTCCTCGGAAAATATGTGAACTACAGCCGTCCCCCACTCTGACATACCACACTCTTCTACTCTCCTTTGTCCCGCTCTCCCAGCCAATAGCGAGCAAGTAGCCTGGCCGTCGCGACAAGCACTGCGTACATTCTCGTCAGCTGGAAAGTGACAACCAGTGCGTAGTTAGTTGTTGTCCAGCGCCCCGATTAAATATCACTACCTGCTATTTGCACCTACGCAGCGCGAGTGCAGAGCAAGTAAAATGGGGCTTCTATTGCATGGGTGTGCTGAGCTTATTTATTCAATTACAGCGAAACAGTACGCAAACAACGCAGGTGCATATTTTGCGTTGCACCCATAAAAAACTATATTTAATCGGCCCCAGGTCGTGTCGTATTGCAGCGCGCATATACAAGGTATATTATTGTCACATAGCCTACATAGTAGCAAAGTAGGAAACATCAATGTGACAGGAACTGCGTGTCAGGAACGGGTATTTGTTTGCACAGAGATAATATAGTGGCTTAAGTCTGAAAAACGTAAAAGTTATATATATTTTTTGATAATACATTTTCGTAGAACAAACATACTGCCGATCACATACTTGCCCATAACTGCAAGTCAACAGCAAGTTGCTCATGTGACATTAATAGTCACTGTCCCCAGACGTTGCACCATTGTAGCATCTCAATTAAATAGGGGTTTCTTGATATTTATTGGTCATTATTTTCATATGTGAACGATAATTAACATTTATATTACGCTACATAAGTTACACGATTAGGAATGTTGAACATGGTATGCTTTCTGCTTACTTGTTTGTTTCAAAAACATGTGTGACATTTCATGTGATTTTTTATTTTATGTGTTAATTTGTGAAAGTAGACAGCACGATTCGTATGTTAAACTGATTCATTCAATCATTTTTGTTTGTTTTTATTTTGTAAAACATAATTTAGGAAATCAAAAAGAAAAACAGTTTTTCTGGTTACGTCGGTTAGATAGCGGTTAAATTCTTTATGGGAGTGTCGGGAGGAAAAGCACAATGGGTAGAGATGATGGTTTATCGCGGGAAAAGTTGACTGTTTGATGGATTTCAATACACCTCCAGCTTACCAGAAGATTACTGGCTTTAGCTTGTACGTGGAGCTGTTGCCCTATTTGACTGAGCCAATAAGAATCCCGATATTGTAATATTTTATGTCTGCAGACAGCTACGTTGTGTCAGTGTTTTCAAGGCTATCTTGGCACAAAACATTTTCGCGATATACCATCACCTCTAACAATGGGAAGGGGCGAGGACATTTGGGAATGAGTACCGCTATTAGTTTCGACAACCCACCAAAACTTTAGATTTTTCCAGAATCATTTCCGATATAAAAAAAACTCAATTTCATGGGTTGCACAGTCCTATTAGACCTACTACAGACGGTCGCTTACAATATGAATAGAGTGTACAGGGATGGCTCCAAGACATTCCCCTCCACTGCTTTCACACGGCAACCTCGAAACACTAACGCTCGTGCCTCCCCTACCCTGGTCTATACTTAGGTTTGTCAAGTAGTAGCCTATCACTGACGCACATTAAGGGCCTCGCCTACCACGCGCTTAAAATGCGTTGCAGCGTGTTCGTACATCGTTTTTTTTTTTTTTTTTTTTTTTTTTTTTTTTTTTTTTTTTTTTTTTTTTTTTTTTTTTTTTTTTTTTTTTTTTTTTTTTTTTTTTTTTTTTTTTTTTTTTTTTTTTTTTTTTTTTTTAAGAAAATACACTCCAGACGATGACTGAAGAGTCGTTTCAAAGCATCACGTCGATTAGAAAAATCATTTCTGAGCTCCTCAAAATGGCTGAAAACTGCTTTTCAAACCTGTCATATCTGAAAAACTACTCACGAAATTCGTGTGAAACTACTCTAGGAGCATGCAATGGACTTTGCTTAAAACTTTTCACTAATAATAAGATGGGGGTCACCACAGAAAGTGTCAGTCAGGCGAGTGATCTACGATACCACTGCACGCCGTTTCGGTGTCTTGCGGTAGAGGTGATACCGCGCCAGATGAGCCGGTCAACATCGCCCTTGGCGTCGTGCCTCACTCACAAACACACGGGGCCAGTAGGCGGGGCATTAACCAGTTTTCGAATACCCTCCCATGTGCCTAAGCCCTGCTCACCGCTCGGCCTCTTGGGCAGATCCTCGAAACCTTGATAGTGTATAGGTGCTCGAACAACCTCGACCAGGGAACGTCTTGCTGCAGAGAGAACAGATCGTAAAGTTTGAAGACCACTTGATATGCAGCAGGGGTTCTTCCCGGCGCCTACATTTCTCACGGCTGGGTGCATAACTCAAGGACCACACACATTCCGCAGGGGCAAGGATTCTCTCGGCAAGGCCCCTTTTTCTCTTCAGCTCTAGTTATTTTTACTGCAGATGTACGTGCGAGGTACGAACGAAGAGTGGTCGTTCACGTCCCTGCCAGCATCTGTGCCGAGGAATCTTCCCCCGGAAAAGCATTTTCGTGTTCGGCGAACACTCCGCGTTATGGGGTTGTTTCTCGCGTCCAACGGCAGGTGAGGGGTGAAGATTTGAAGATTGGAAGCAGCTGAACCTTGGCCGCTGAGGGGAAAGGAGGTGTATGTAGCATATAACAGCTTGCGTAGTTTTTTTTACAATCAGGGGAGGCAAAGGTCGCTACGAAGGGGTGTTTATTTTACCAGCTTCTACAGTAAACGCCTGTAATTGCAGTAAAATATGTTTATAGATTATCGGAGCTGACCCCGATTTTACGCATATGGGAAATCGTGTCGGACGTTTCTCTGAGCTGTCACGTTCTCCCCTTCTATTCTGTTACTACGTTATTGTAGGGCTTCACCACGGAATAGCAGACGCCTACAGGCTTCTAGTAATAGGAATTTGCCTTTAGGTGTATATGATTCCTTTCCTTTCCTGTTGGTTCGTTCTGCAGAGTAGTGATTGGATGCCGTAACAGCCAGCGTTTGGAGGTTAAACCCGCAAATCACAGACGTGGTGTGTGGCAGTTATCCGTGTAGGCCTACTGATTAGCACAGTCAAATGAATAATGACTCTGCACAAAAACACTATGTCAATAGCCATGAAGTTGAGCTGCAGGTGTGCATGTGAGGCACTGAAACGAAGTGGGGCAAAAATATTTTCGCGAAAACTACCGGGCCCAGGAAGCAGAGCTGCAGATGTGTACATGAGGCATTGAAACCAAATGTTGCGTAATTATTTTCACTAAAAATCACCGGCACTACCAATAACCATGCTTGCACGTAAAGCTTTGAATCAAACTGGGCCAAAATTCTTTTCCCGAAATGTTCGTGGCTCTAGCCATTAGGTATGGACTTACTTGACTATTTGCTGGGTTTCAACACACGTTCATCTTACCAGAAGCTTGCACTTGGAACGGTTACCCTGTTTGACTAAGCCAATAAGAATCCCGATATTGTAATATGTGATGCCTGTTATTTGACGGCAGACAGTTACGTTGTGTTAGAAGCATATCACCCAACCATATAGCTATTGCAAGAAACTACAGCGTTTTAAAGGGTATGTTGGCACAAAACACTTTCGCGATATACCATCATCTCTAGGTATGGTATGCGTATCACTGTTTTCCGGTAAGAATATTTTGCCCCATCTAGTTTCAATGACGTAGATGAACGCCTACCTTCCTCTGGGTCAGTATATGTATGTTTTTAACTCTCAGCATTTTGGGATTCCACCGGCAAATCACTGACGCATGGCTGGAAACCGAAAAAATTCGCGGGTTCACTGACCTGCAGGCTAGCCTCCAAGATTATTGTGTGAAATCGTGCAGAAAACAGCTGTTCATTAGCTGCTCGCTGACAGTCAAACGGTCCTGTGTTCAGGTACAGTTTTATTATTGGCTCAGCTACTTCCAGGAAGTGTCGAGTAAGTCAACGGCCAATTGTGAACTTGATACAGACCTATAGTTGTTGGAACTCTAGCTTGCGACTGAAAGAAAACGCGAAATTTTCAGGACTCAACGCATGGTGTCGAGTAACCATCTTCTGATTGGTACAGTCAAATAAGCGACGTCTCTGAACAAAGACATACTGCCAATAACCATGAAGCAAAGCTGCTGGTGTGCACGTAAGTAATGTTAATTCGACTACAGGTTACACTGAAAATACGCTTTCTTATGGGAGAGCTTGGCACAGGGAAAATTTCTGCCACTAGTTTCGCTTCAATCGCTTATGTACCAGATAAATACAAACCGTAGAAAAATGAAATTTAAATAAACTTGGGAAATTATAGAAGTAATTTAATTTAATTTTAAAGTGAAAAGAAAATGATTTTGCGTTTTAAATTACCAATTTAAAATTCAGGGAATCTCTGTGATTGGTCAGTTTGGTGCACTACGGATATCAGCGCTCAAGAAATTTTCCCTGTGACAAACTTAACAACATTAATCTTTCTAACCTGTAGTAGAATTAACCTTAACGAAACAGGTTGGTGCAAATTTATTTTTACTAAAATTCAGTGGCTCTGTAAATGTTGTTTCTTGTTGGGACGAGCATCACATGATGTGCATATTTGCCACTGCTAGGAGAAACCCTCACTCGTCGTATTTTCTACAGTCTTCTGTGTACCTGCACCTTGAAATACTGCCGAGTGTACTGGTGTTGTAAACAGCGGGTAGCTACTATCTCACTGCGCTCAGAGAGCCGGTAAAATCCGAACACGAGCTCTTCGCTATTTTACGAGACGCGCATGTCCTTTTGGTTTTACGTGGCGGTCGCACCTATAAATCGCGAAACTAGCAACCTTGTGTACTCCTTTTCTAGCCGGCTCTGTGCACTGTGAAAAGAATCCCGTAAACGTCCTGAACAGGAATGAGATTTTGTTGTCAGCTTGTCCACGGGTAACGTGTTGCAATAACTTATTTGCCAAGTATACACCCTTTATTACCAGACTTTTTTTAAAATAAGTAGTTTCATGTTTTCGTAACTTTAAGCTAGTCCATGACATCTAATAGGGCCTACCTGTGTAAATAATGTCATTTATGTAGGTCAGTTGGTCTTATTGTGGTTTATGCTGCCGTGACATGCAATTTTTGACTTTCATGTGTCGTTAGCAGCACAGGCCCACTATGAATAATTGGAATGCAAAAACAATTATAAGTGGATAATGAAGTAGCTATGTAGCGACTATAAAACTTACACTATTCTGTACAAACATAAAATTATGCATGTTTCACAATTGAACGTCTCGGTGCGCGCAGATGTTAAATTTACCAAGTTGTCAACAACGAAGTGTTGTATAGATTTTTGGTCTACCTTTCATGATTTAAATAGGTTAGTATGATACACTTTTTCTCATTGGTAGGTAACAAATGACTTATTTAATATATTACGTTTTCTGAAAGATAAGAAAAATTGTAGCTAATATTTGTTATCTTCCAATAAATATCACAAAATAAATAGTACGTGTACTACTTTACTTAAGAAAGGAGTTGGGGATTATTATGTAGAACATGAGAGGAACAATAAAGTCTTCGCGTATTCTGGAAAGCTTGGAACATTGGAAATGCGCTAAACTAAAGAATTTCGCGCACCATCCTTACCTTTTGTGCGACACATAATTCAATAGAGCGTCTCTCAGGGTATGTAAAGCAGTGTCACCTCTACGCGTAAGCCACTCAACTGGTGCACAGTGCTTTACGATTATTTTTTTTCTGTGGCACTTTAAAACTGTGATCGTATCACTTTATCTGTAGCAATCATGGTGTAAATTCCAACTCACGATCCTTTTTGTGTGTCTTTCAAATCCGGTTCGTACGTTCCCACGTAAGGCAGTCTTAAAAATCTGTCTTTAGCAACTTTTGGAGGCGTATTTTTATACGTTTAATTACCTAGTTTACAGTATATTATCATCTCGTGGGTAATTTTATGTTCTGCCACAAAAAAAAAAGAACATTCGCAACGTACTGCATCTTTTCAAGGCCAGTAAGCTAGTCGATAAAAATTCAGCATTATTATACTACTGCATAAAAATTAGGTTGTGTACCATTTGCCAGACTATTGGTGGAGCCACGATTTAATGGCGAAAATATTTTTGCAACATTTGGTTTCAATGCGTCATGTGCACTTCTGCGGCTCTGCTACGTCGTCTGTGATTGAGTGATTTTACTCTCACTTGCCTTGGCAAATCGCAGACGTACGGAGTCAACAAAAATCTCATTCTAATTGGTGCAGTCAAGTGAGAAACATGTTTGAACAAATACACGCTGCCAGTAATCATGAAGCAGTGATTGGCTGTTTTTAACTCTCAACATATTTGGGATCTACCCTCAAATCGCAGACGGGTAATGTCGCAGTGGCGTTATTCTCATTGGCTCAGTCAAATGAGTGACGCCTCTACACGAATGCTCGCTGTCAATAACTACGTACCAGAGCTGCAGATGTGAACGTGAGGTATTGAAACAAAATGTTGCATAATTCTTTTCACCAAAAATAATTGCCTCTACTAATGAGAAATGAGTCCGACAGTTGCATTGTTTGTAGCTTTAAACCTACCTGGCCTCCTGGTAATGCACGCTCTCCTCAAGCCTGTGTACAGACACACTTCTAAGAAGTGAAGTGTCAACATACGGAATACTTAACGTAGACATCACACAAGTACCGGTGGCCATTAGCCATCGTTAGAGATGATGGTATATCGCGAAAATGTTTTTTAACAATGTACCTTTGAAAACACTGCAGTTTCTTCCAACGTGTGTGATTGGGTGATATACTTCTGACACAGCGTAGCTGTCTGCAGACCAATAACAGGCTTCAAATGTTACAATAGTGGGATTCTTATTGGCTTAGTCAAATTGTGTAATAGATCCAAGTACAAGCGGAAGCCAATAATTTTTTTGTTAAGCTGAACGTACGTTGAAACCCAGTAAACAGTAAATTTTTCGCGCGATAAACCATCTCTAGCCATCATAGATTGTGTTCAAGACTTTGCAGGTTAATGAATTTTATTCCGTTCCGAAATAATAACGCGAATTTTGTAAGGTCCTTTACTTTTTACATACTCCATGTTTGTAAATTGCTTGCAAGTTATATTTGCATACTGTTCCACGCAATCAACAGCAGCGATAACGCTATCTGTCCACGAAGAGAGGTCATGTGCTTCCAACGCGGAGCATGTGTGGAGGTTAAAGGGCAACATGAACTCGCTGACAAGAAAACCTTTTACTCAGCTTATTTCTGTCGGTGAAGGTCACGCTGTCGCGATTATTAAAGCAGTTTATTTCACTCAGCTCTTTGCGAGAAATGCACTTCATGCTTCGCTTTGCGTTTCCAGGAATGAACTTTGGAGCCAAGGAGTTCTCAAGAGACGGGTGGAAGGGCTGAATATTTCGTCGACAGATAAGTCGTTAGAGAACACGGGCTCATGTTTACGTTGATTTGCGACTTTTTTAAATCCTAGTAGGGTGCAGATATCGTAAATCTGTCGCACTGAAGTGTTGGAAATTATTTTTTCACTGAAGCTATTTTTTTAAAGAAAGGTGTAATAGCCTTGACTAATAATCGACTTGAAGGAAATTAAGTTAAGTCAATAACTAGCTGAAATTATAAAAATTTTTGTTGTTTAAAAAGTTCATTCTCGTAGAAAAAAAAGTTTTTTCAATAAGTACATTTGAGGCGTTCAGAAGCATACCGACTAACTCAATTTATTGTTCAGTAGGACACGTCAGATATTTTTACGTGTAAACAGTTCAAGTGGTAAAATTTGCGTGGTTTCGTAATTTTTTCTTGTGTTTCACAGGGAAATATATTTTGTAAATGGATTTATAACCTTGTAAAGATATTTATAAAATAACATAATGGAAAAATATTATTTTATGTGGAGTTAGTCAGATTGCCGACTGAAATTTATTCAAAAATATTCTAATGATGTATGCACGATCCATGTTCCGTTTCTTATGAGGAATCGAGTTCAGACCTCAGCAGACACCTTTCTTAAACCCCCGTCCCTTATTCTAGGACGACTTGCGGTGACCAATAGTCATATTTTCAACATTAATGTCTATAACTTACACACTGTCAGAGATATTGGCTTGAGATTGGGCATTGTTACCTTTCTTTCTTACACCCCAAGCATATTTTCAAAATTACAAAAATTAAAGATTAAAGAGTACCCCATATTAAGGTTACTTTAAAAAGGTTTTCTGACCAATTTTTGTTTACCTGCAAAACTGTTGAAAATATTCTTCTGTATAACTTAAAATGTACCAAATTTAATTGCAATATGATTGTTAAAAATCTTATAAAGGTTTCTTAATTTTTTAATTTTCGAGTAAAAAAATACGTGTTCAGAAAAAAACTGCCCCAGTTAGTAAGTTACCGTATTGGTATTTTTTTTAAGCAGACAACCAGAATAAAATAATTTAAAATTACTTAAGTTTAAGGGGCTCACCTCGTGGCACATGTGTTTGTGTGAGTGAGGTATGGTGCTAAGGGCGACGTCGTATGGGCCATACAACGGTGCGTCGCCTCTACGCTTAAGGCGTGCAGTCTTCGCGAAAAAACAAATTTCCTATTAGACTTTAAGTGGTGAACCAATTGTTTTATTTACGAAATCACTTTACTAAAGTTCAATGCACTACCCTTAAGTGGTTTCACATGTATTCGGCTAGTATATTTTCCGCTATAACAGCCTGAAAACCCCGTTTTAACCCATTTTGACGTGCCCTAAAAGGGGATTTCTAATACGTGTGTTGTCTTGAAAGTATTTAAGGGCAGTCGTCTGAAGTGTGTGTTCTTTTCGTAGAGAAACGGCGTGAACACACGTGTATTAGTTTCGGTGTAAAACTTTTTCTTCAAACACGCTGCAGTGTGATTTTATGGCAACGAGGCGGGCCCCTTAAGAATAAAACTAATCGCACCGTAATTTTTTAAAATTCAATATCGAATCACCGCTAAGCCTACTAATAATTTTTTTTTCTACGTTCGATAGGTGATTCTACATTCATTACATTTAATTCAGCGTTTGCGCTAGTTCTAGACGTACCTGCCACAGATTCGGGGATATAGTCTGGGTTTGTGTCTGTATTGCCAACAGAAATATCACTTATAGTGCTATGACTATCACTTTCAATATCAGAAACACTCCTTTTCAACTAAAATTTACCACCAGTAATGAAACAGTATGATTAGAGCATGTCCGTAACCATCGTGTACATCACAAGACCAAACATAACCTCTCAAACAGCAGCTGAAGTAAACAATAAAACAATTGCATGTTCCATGAACTTAAACGCTATGGCAACTGAAACCTTTGTTGAAATGTTCAGACACCAATGTTACTGCATCGTTTCGGCCTATTGTGGACGTTTGGAGTTATTCGTTTTGGCCACTGAATGGATGGCACAATTTCTGATACAACCACTTGCAAGACTGTTAATTTTTTTTATGATATCTGTTGGTTTTTGCGATTAAACAATGATGATATGTATAATTACCGCAAAATCAGCATAAGTAGGAGCAACGGGCTTTAAAACATGAAGTCAACACTACAAAAAAAGTGAAGAAACTGGCCCTGTGCCAAATTATTTTGTAGAGAACATAGACTTATATTTTGTTGGCCACATTTTTAGTGAGGAAAACAAAATTTTTTGTAGTAAGCACAGTACATATTTCGCAGTGTCAGTAGTCTACTAACAAAATATTTGGTTCCACCTACCACAAACTATTTTTTTTTCTGTGCAGTGGTATCACAATAATTAGAGACGGGAAAAATTCGCGGGTTGAGTGACGTGTAGGCTAGCCTCCAAGAACATATGTGTATTCAAGCAGACATTATCTGCTCACTGGCTGCTCGATGACGCAGTGATATGGGCCTGCATTTAGTTGCTTCTGTACTATTGGCTAAGCCACTTACAGGAAGTGTCAAATAAGTCACGGGCCAATTGCGAAAGTGGCATGAACTTATAGTTGCCTGGAATTATAGCTTGCGACCGAAAGAAAACGTTAATTTGTCAGGTCTCTAGCAATAATCTTGGGAGAACTCACTTTCTATTCCTAGACCGGCTATCCTTATTTCGGTTTCCCAAAATTTTCCAAAATCACTCCAGCGGGTGTACGCCTAAGATGCTTCCTAATAACAGGCCATGGTTAGAGATGATGGTTTATCGCGGGAAAACTGGACTGTTTGCTAGGTTCCAACGTACGTTCATCTTATCAAAAGATAACTGGCTGTCGTTTGTACTTGGAGCTGTTACGCTATTTGACTAAGCCAATAAAAGCCCCACAATTGTAATATTTGATTCCTGCTATTTGTATGCAGAGTGTTACGTTGTGTTAAATGTATATCACCCAGTTATACATGTCGCAAGGATCTATAGTGTTTTCAAGGCTATATTGGCACAAAACATTTTCGCGATAAACCATCATCTCTAGCCATGGTCGTTTGTCCTCCACGTTTATGATTATCCGAGTTGTTGGTTCTGCTGTTGACGTAGATTGAAGTCGTACTCACCCATAGGCAGAGCATTTTTAAAAATAGTTTTGTCAAGAAGAGCAATGGAAAAATATTTTGTACTATGAGCTTAGGCGTTCACTTTAAGGCCTCCGCCTACCACGCTCTTCAAATGCGTTGCAGTGTGTTAGTAAATACGTTTTATTTTTACGAAACTATTCTACAAGTGCCATTGTACCAATGTACGAGAAGAAAACACACTTCAGACAAGGGCGGAACGTCATTGTTAATTACGCGGTGTACAGCAATTTTCATCACCATGTTTTCATTTTTTATTAGTACCAGATATTTTTTTCTTATTTTAAACACAACACGTGACTAAATTTTGCTGTTATGAAAGTTTTTTTATCTCTCATAGTTTTCGCGTAATGGCTTGTTAAAGTCAAAATTTGCATGTTTCCGTTTTAAGGACGACACTAAAACCAACTGGCATACCAAACTGAAAAAATTCACACACATGTTTGTTTGTATGTATGGGATCGATAAACTCTAAACACCGTTTGACCGATCACACCATGAAACTTAGCACATATATGCATTTTTTTTCATGGATAATGTTTTTATGCTATTCATTTTTACACTAACTCACCAACTCGCCAATGGATGGCGCTGCAGGGCATGAACTTCTATACCTAGATACCCCTTAGGCCCTATGTCAAGAAGGGCATAAAAGAAGGGGGGGTTGCCATTTGACCAACAATTGTCTGCGAGTTCTACTCGTCTGTATCTTTATAAATGAATATGAGTGTTAGTCATAGCTAGAGGCTGGACAAATTCGCGGGTTGATTGACGGGTAGGCTAGCCTCTAAGAATATATTTGTATTCAGAACACCTGTTAGTTAGCTACTCGCTAATACAGTGGTATGGGCACGTTAAGGTATATTTGTATTATTGACTCAGAGACTTCCAAGGGATGTAAAATAAGTCCAAGGTTAACTGCGAAAGTGACACGAACTTAAGAGTTGCTGCAATTCTAGCGTGTGCATAAAAGAAAACGCGGATTTTTCAGGTCTCTAGTCATAGCTAGATAGAGGCCGGAAAAATTTGCAGGTTCTCTGACCTGTAGGCTAGCTTGCAAGAATACCTGTGAACTGCAGCAGATACTCATTAGCTGATTGCTGTTAAAGTGACATTCGTTACATTTACGTTATTGGCTCAGAGACTTCCAGGAGGTGTCAAATAAGTCAAAGGCCAATGGACGACTTGAAAAGAGGTGGAGCTTCAGCCAGGTGAGGGATACAATTCCTATCTCCATGGATACCGCAGCCGAACATAACCTTCATTTAGCTGTTTGGCGGCACATGTCCCGGATGAGATGTACGTCAAGAAAATTGATTATTTGTTTGGAATTCGCCGTATTTTCAGGTAATCATTAATCTTATGTATTTGCGTATGTTAACCATGAAATTGAAATTAGTATTTTTTACCCTTGCGTGCAAATCTATGAATGCGCAACATTTTTGCTTTCTGCAATTACCAACTAACAAATCAGCATGTTTGTAAACAAGCTTTGTTTCCCACAATACTTTTCCCCTGCGGTGACGTCAGGGGGCGTGTACTTCAAGTCGTCCATTGCGAGAGCGACACAAAGACTTAAAGTTGTTGCAATTCTAGCTTGTTCCCAAATGAGAAAGCGAATTTTTCAGGTCTCTATAGATAGAGATCCGTAAATGTCGCGGGTTCAACGGCCAGCCGGCTAGACTCCACAGTTCTGTATACACTATGTCCTCAGATACTTGTACATTGTCTACTGCTCCAGTGAGTGACCAGTTGTATATGTGACAATGTTCTGCGGGAATCTGTGAGGGTTTTCCTGCAGGTTTGCTATGGTTAGGGCCCGGTAATTTTGGCGAAAAGATTTTTTCCCCACTTTGTTTCAGTGTCTTACGTGCACACCTGCAACTCTACTTGATGATTATTGACAGAGTGTCTTTGTGCAGAGTTATTATTCATTTGACTGTGCCAATCAGTACATGGACCACTGTGACACAACACGTCTGTGATTTGCGGGTTTAACCTCCAGACGTTGTATGTTAAGGCATCCAATCACTGACCACAAAGAAGAGATGCAAGTGCGCACGTAAGGCACTGAAACAAAGTGCTGCAAAAATCTTTTCGCGTAAACTATCGGGCTCTAGTAGTGGTTCACATGCCTCAAGGACGAGTCAAATAAACAGTGACCCAATCGCGGAAGTAAGTAGTACGTACAGGAGTTTGAAATTTAATATTTCTTCAAATGAATCAGCAAAATATCCGGGTCTCTAGTCATAGATGCAGCGTGTGCGTTGGGAAGTTTAGGGGCGAATGTCTATCGCTTTGTTTCGCCAACAGCAGGTCCAAGGACGCGGTGACAGCCGCGACGTGCTCGGGGTAATTAACGTGGGCGCAGGCGGTGAAGTGTGCAGTGCATTCCTCGCGTAGCAAACTGTCGACGCACGAGCGAGCGAATGTTCCGTCCAGTTTTATCATGCTTCAACCGTCGCCGAGAATTATTAATAGAACTAGCGATTCGCAAGAACGACCAATAAGTGTGTGTTTACAACACAATGAACAGCAAAACATCGTTATATTTATCTTTGCCAAGTAGTCTTTATAGGCAGTTCGGAATAAAGTGAGCACTCGAAAAAGCCCTGTTAAAGATCTATTTCCAGCCAATTCGTATCTTTCCGCGTGTAACGGCTAACGACGGGAAAAGTCTAACTTTTCTGGACACGTCACTTTATGTTTGCGCGTCTAAGATGAATTGTTCAGTCGATAGGTAGATTATATAGTTTGATAAAAAAGAAGTTTATTAATTATATAAAATACAATTACATCGCTGTCGGTTGATTTTGTTTCAGCATTGTTGTATTTAAATACGAATAAACACGGAACTATGTTGTGTTATTTCGTTGCCAACCATGCAAGCAGTAAAGTGACTATCGGTAATATTGAATTATACGTAGTAACAGCTAGTGATATTTTTCAAAGGTTAAATATTTAGTGTTCACTTTATTCCAAACGGCCTATACACACACACACACATATACATATATATGTATGTGTTTATATGTATATAAACACATACACACGCATATACATACATACATGTTTGACTATTCCAGGTACAAACGAAAGAGGCGAATGTAGTAAACGTAGGTCCAGAAATTAATGGTTTCTTCAATATGAAGTATGCACAGGTGCAATCATGCCAATGTTACAACACTGTTGCGTTATGTTCCAGGTATCAGTTACCACAGTGAACACTAAACGCAGTGTGCACTTTAGCATTTGAAGTGGTTGCCATGGATCCACACACATTTTAAAATGAAGAAAACAGGCTGATATCCACTTCATGTACGGACGTGCTAATAGCAATGCGCGGGAGGCAGCACCATTGTATCACGAAGCATATCCTGAGAGAATACAGCCAGGCAGCAGTATATTCACTAGGTCCTCAAGGGCATATATGTTGCCTGGATTATCTGGGACTCTGGTATAAGGTGTTGATGTATCCAGTCGTAATTCGTCGTGTCGGGGAAACCATTGGTTTCTGGACCTATGTTTTATTTGGATTATTAGCTAGCTTCATTGTCCTCTACTCACCCCTTTCGTTTGTACCTGTGATAGTCAAACACCTTGTGTGTGTGTGTGTGTGTATACATATATACATATATGTATGTGTGTGTGTAAAGCGGGGGTAGAGTGACTTTGGAACTTTCAAAAAAATATTTTTCGCATATGTGGTAGTCTTGAATAAAAAAATTTACTTGCGATAAATTCGGAATTATAAATATCCACACAACATTTACTTACATTTATGTTTACTAACATTTGATATGGGGCCGCGGTGGCCGAATGGTCCGACCGTTCGCCTTCACCAAGGCGATCCGGGTTCGATTCCCGGCGGGGTAGGTCTCCGGATTTTCGCATGTGGGAATCGTGCCGGGCGATGCCGTTGGTCGGCGGGTTTTCTCGGGTATCTCCCGTTTCCCCCGCTCTTTCATTCCGGCGCCGCTCCATATTCACATCATGTCATCCCTCACCAGCGCTAAAGACCTCGATGTTAAGTGCTGACCAAAATCTCTCTCTCACTAACGTTTGATAATTGTTTAAAATAAAAATTTTGTAAAATTGTCCAAAAGTCACTCCACGCGTCACAAGTCACTCCCGCTTACTGCATTGATATGCGTGCGTGTGTGTATATGTAATATATATATACATATACACTTATATAGTAGACCTATATATACATACACACGTAATGTCCATAAACAACATAATACACACACCACGCGCATCCCATACGCTCGGAGCACGTGGACTCAAATGTGTCTACCAGTCATATCCAATAAACGTGTGTTGTGTATAGACCGAGGTATACTACCTGAGAATACGTTCCTAGCCTCTTGCACGCTACTGGAAGAAGAGTGTACCTGATCCTACAAGTCTAATGATCCCACAGACAACTCAGTATTGAGTATAGTCATTGCTTGTCACCACATACCTTGGAACACGACCACGATACTACACTGGTTTCACACCAATTCCGTGAGTTTTTCAGATATAACAGACTGGAAAAGCGGTTTTCAGGCACTTTGAGGGGCTACGAAATGATTTTTTTCCAACTGACGTGTTGCTTTGAAATCACCTATTCCGTCATCGTTTGAATTGAATTTTCTTTTCGTACATTGCCGCATTAGTAGGGATGGGAAATTTTCGCAAATTTTATAACCTGCATGTTAGAATCAACTGTCCTATGTAAACTCAAGCCCCGACTATTTGTCCACTGGCTGCTACTCGGGGTAACAACAGACAATGAACGAATCGACGAGGATTGAGTGTTCATAGAACAATGAATTATAGCATGTATGTCATTGAAGTAGCGAAATGTTCTTAGCCACATCTGAAATAGTTTCGTAGAAAAAGCATATCTGAGGCGCCCTTAATCCGTACTTACTATCCAGTCTACCTATTTATTAACCTAAACAACTGCCGATATGGTAAAACTGCGAAGGTGACGGGCAAGGGAAATCTAATAAGGAGGTAAGAGTAACTATCCGCTTCGCGGGGAAAGGATCTGTGGGAATTCTGGCCATCGAAGAGTATGGCAAGGTGTAAAAAAATACAACAAACCTGTTATTGGTGGTGGTTATTGGTGCGTTTCCGAAGCGCGTCCGAATCTGCGAGGAAAGTTGTCGTTTGAGCGGTCACTTTCTCCCGTTTCAGCCGACTGCACGGTGCCAAGGTTCGATTACCACCGCCGTCGTCTGCCCGTGACCTCCTGTGGTCGGGCCGCGCCATGTCAGCAAGTTGGGACGGTGTAGAGTTTTGAGAGATGAGAGTGTTAAGAGAGCGTGGTACATAATTCAACGCTAAAAGCATTACTCTATAACTGTAGGTTTCTTGGAGACTATTTCCGAAAATTAAACAATAGCAATCCTAGACAATAGTTTTAGCCAACGTTTTAAACAAAATTGTTTCCAGTGATACGATTTTCTGAGGCACAATTTCTGACGCCGGAACCTCGTGCAGTTAACTGCGGCGCAAGAGATCACGCGTAACAAATTAGTAATTCTGGATGATTATTTACTCATAGTTGGCAAATACCATTATCTGGGATTGTCATTGAGTGTTTTATCCGTATTGGCTTCGAAAAATCGTAGGAATCAACTGATGTTTTCAGTGTTTATTTAATTACCACGCACTCTTAAGGTTGGTTCACAACTAAAATAATATTGAGCACAGAACATATAGCAGAAACTGTGCACGACCAGACGCCATGTGCAAAATTAGTTTACAATTGGATTATTGATGTTATGTTTAGCCAATAGCATTTTTTCGACGAATCTGAAATGTTCCTTGCTGTACAATAACAACAGAAGGCCATTGAAACATATTTGAAGTGGAATCGTATTTGGATATAAAAGGAAATACAGAAACAAAGTTACTGTAAACTACATAACGCATAGCATTATTTACATTATAGAAACATATTTTTTAACACTAAAATGTCTTATTCTAGCTTAGTTTTGTTCTCGTGTAATTTTGGAGGTTAAACCAACGTGGCGGACTTTCACAAACTCCTTTGCTGTGGTTCTTTGCTGTCCTATGGGTACGCACAAGAAACGAAATATTATCATTTCTGACGTCAAGTGTCTCTATGCACACGACCACTTTCTTTGTATTGTGAATCAATAGGTAAGAATTCATAGAGGTTAGTTCTTGAGCAAACAACTAACGTTCTATTTTGGGGCTTAAACGGGACCGGAAGATATCAACTGATCAAAACCAAATTAAAACACAAAGTTTTTAGGCTCTATCTGAAGATGTAACAAACTATTACACTACGAAAATATCTAATTCATAAACTTTAACTATAATTGCAAAAATTAAGATTTTTTCCATGTTTAGTCAAACTTTCGGCCTTATACGCGACCGAAAGATGTCAACCGATTTTGATATTTTTTCTCCTCTTTTTGTCTATATAATTCGCAACTTTTCCTCGCTGTTACAACTTCAAAATAAAAAAAAAGCCTTTTTTTTCGGCCCACCCTTATTTACAGTTTTGCTTCATGGGCAGTTACTGGATGTCCTTAAGGGTGTTCAAGTGCGATGAAATCATAATTTTAATTTTTTTTTATGAAATAGTGTTACTTTTGTAGACGATACTTGTGAGTGAAGTTTCCTCTTACGAAACAGTTTTATCTGGCGTAGTTTTCTCATAACGGTGGGTCAAAGTCAAAATGTGCATGTTCTGCTGCCGTGCAAATAGTGAAAACCAATTGACTTACGTACGTGAAATAATCCACCGTGAAATAACACACTATGGGCTACGTAATAAAAAATTTGGAAAAACTACCGAGATGCTTTTGTATTTAAAAAAATTTGCTGAATTTGCAATTTTTTTCTGTACTTTTGCGATTTTTTTAAATTCAAAATATTACATTGTACATTGTGGGTTTTTTAAATTATTTATTGTTTAGTTCATGGAATGTAAGTTCACAGTGAATTATTTTGTTTAAGTAGGTCGCCTGGTTTTCACTATTTGCATGGCAGCGTAACAAGCAATTTTGACTTTGACACCCCGTTATGAGAAAACTATGACAGCTAAAATAGTTTCGTAAGAGTAAAATGTACTCACAAACATAATCTATAAAACTAACGATATTTCATAAAAATACAAAATTATGATTTTATTGCACTTGAACACAACTCTCAGCGACTCGAGGTTTCACTAGCAAATCACCATAGACTTGTTGTGTCGCAGTAACCCTAATTGGAAACAGTAAAATAAGCGATACCTCTGCACCACGGCCGTAGAAGAACAGGTCTGGACACTCGCCTGGATATTTGACCCCCTTGTTGTTTGGCTGTAGTTCACCAAGTTACCGATATTATTGTGTTTTATTGGCACTGATGTTACGGCGGTCGGACTAAACTCCGCCCACTTCCGTTCCGCTAAGATAAACAATTTATCAAAACGTATTTTTTATCAATTTATGAAATACTTTTTTGCTCACAAATTTAAGAAAAGGTTCCAGCAATCTTTATTTACTTTATAAATTTAACAATGGAAAAAATTGGCCGGAGTTTCAGTCCGACCGCCCAGAAAACAGCGCCAAAAAGTACGACATTCTCGGTAACTTGACGAGCTACAGCCAAACAACAAGGGGGTCAAGCAAAATACATTGTTAGATAGGCGAGTGTCCAGACCTGTTCTTCTACGACCGTGGTCTGCACAAATACATTCTGCAGCAAACATGAAGCGGATGTCCACGTAAGGCATTGCAATAAGTTTGTGCGAAACTCTTTCACCAAATTGCAGTGACTCTACATGCAATAAATATAGGATTAATCTTTACGTGCCGTTTTATTGCTGAACTCTGCTAATAATACCGTATATCCACTTGTAGCAGTGACCTTATTGACGTGGAATATTCACGCGGAAAGAAAACAATGAACCATTTCGTCAGCAACAGTAAGATATTTGCAACAGACGATATTCCTGTTTGTTTCTTTTTAAATAAGTCGCCGTGCAGTGTATGTCGCAACTGAAGGATGCCTGCGTGTTGAACTCAGCCGTTTACATCCCTTTAGAAAAATACATCTAACTGCATTCTACTCTCGACATGCGAGAATTCTATGAAATATATAATAATAATGTATTTATTTATTTATTATGTTTAAAGTGCCATCCAACAGTCATGCGACCAATAACAGGATGACACTAAACACATAACATATACAAATACAGAAAACAAATACAGAAACACAGGATAAACAATTGACAAAGGACATACAAATGAAAACAGACACATAAAACAAAGGACTAGACACGTACAACACACACTGACAGGACAACACGCAGCAAAACATTTAAAAAGGAGCCAGACAGAACTGAGACACACTTAAACAACCTTATTTAAATTCCCAGAATACAATTTTTCTATCCTTAAAAGGATCAAATTTACAAATAGCATTAAAATTAAATATGCATCTGTTAATTAAGTTTTTATTTTTAGATAATGCGTAAAAAAGATTAAAGTTTCTACTAATACGGTTAGGCACCTTTAAACCTGTATTGTTAATAATAGTTTGACAATCAAAATAATAGAGAAAGGAGTTAATAAAAAATAGAGCATCATTAACTATCCTACGAGCATGTAAAGTGGTTGTCTTAAAATCAGTAAGAATATCCACATAACTGAAAGGCATTAACGGTTGAGAGAATCTCATGTAAATAGTTTTAAATAATTTGTATTGTACTGACTCAATACGATTCGAGTCCGTGATGGTAATACTATTCCAAATAACAGAGCAGTATTCTAGCTTGGATCTAATCCAAGCATAGCAAAGGCTAATTAAGGAATCCGGAGAAGAAGCATTATAGGTCAGGTATTTTACTAACCCTAGAGTAATGATGAGCATTGGAGACTAAATTATCAACACGTTGTTATGAATGTGAATGAAAATAAAGTTTACTATCTAATTATATTCCAAGATCATGTACATTGTCATTACGTTTAATTTTGCAATTATTTACCGAATAGTCAAACTTTATAGGGTTAGTTTTACGCGTAAATGTAATACAGATAGTTTTATCATAATTTAGATTCATACTATTATTCTTGCACCGCTTACGGACTAACTCAATATCAGCTTGAAGTTTAATGCAATCAGTTATATGACTAATTTTAGCAAATATTTTCAGGTCATCAGCATATAATAGGCAATTAGCAAATTTTAATTGTTGTACAATATCATTAATAAAAAAATTAAATAAAAGAGGGGACAAAGTGCCACCTTGAGGGACGCCAGAGGATGCAAGAAAGGAAGTGGAAAAGACATTCTTAACTTTGACAGTAAAAGTTCTGTTCATCAGATAGCTCTGATGATAATAATAACAATAATAATAATAACAAAAAGCTGAATTTATGGGACAAAATTTACTTACAGATATTCATCGTGTACCAGCCAAACTATTGCTTTTAGAGGTATAGTTTATTAATAAAAATGTTTCTAGAGTTGTTACGAATAGTTCTAATTAAATAAAATAGCTAAGCTAGTTTAGGTTAGGTTACATTAGGTTAGATTAAGTTACTTAAGGTTAGGAACTAAACCCAAATTAACCTAAAGAAAATTCATTTTTACGTAAGACTACTTGAAACCACTATAAACATTTTAATTAGAAAACTGTACCTCTAAAATTAATAGTTTGGCCGGTACACACTGAGTAGCTATTATTAATATTTACGTTCTTACATTAATCATTCCTTACGGAAAACATTTGTTCTAACCGGGACATAAGACTTAGGGCATTGTGAATACCGTTGAGCATTCAGTACAATTTTACAGCACACACACACACACACGCATGCACACACACACACACACATATATATATATATATGTGTGTGTGTGTGTGTGTGTGTGTTTGTGTGTTTCGTTACAGTTTTTTAATAGGCTGTGTCACCTAATTTGTTGAAGTTATCAGTTCTACTTTAATAAATTAAGGATGAGACGAATTATCGGCAATGTCTCTAAGTAGAAACATTACATTTTACAATTAGGTGCATACTAAATTGTTCCCAGGAGTCATTTGATTTCAGTTACATAATGAGAGGTAAATAGTGCCGTAAATTTTGAATTTGCTTAATCATTTCTTAACTACTTTTTAATACGTAGAAGTCAACGTGCGTAGTGAAAGTAATGCAATTAGCTAAGTCCCTATTGAAATATTTTTTAATAAATCTTGCATAGAACGGAAAAGGGAAAGAAATTAAGAAACGTGGGCTAAAATAATTGTATGTGTATCAGTTACAGAGGATTTTTTTTTTGGGTAGTGTCCGGTACAATTTCCATAATTCTCAAAATTTTAGTTTGACATGCGCGTACTTTTACATAAAAGTGCTGTACAATTTACTGTTCTGCTGTAAAGCTGGAATACTTGATTGCAACATCGCAGTGTACATGTGTGATCAGTAGGACGCCTGTATTATCAGAGGCGAGGCAGATAAACAGCTGTGAGGGAGAGGTCTGCAAAGATAATACAGCCGTCACGTAAACCTGTTCCGTGTTGGAGGCACAAAAGCGAAGGTGCGATAAGGGTTACAATGTGGCGCTTACATAGTGCCGCATTGCTCTCACACGCTAGTCGCTGAATCTGCGCACAGTTTTACGTCGCCCTGCTGGAACTACAGTTAGGAAAATAAGTATTTCGTGTGTTTTTGACCTGCATATTAGAATACAATATCGTCCATGAACTGCTGCTCTCTGGAACAGCAGACAACGAACGAGTATGTAGGGCTTGAGTATGCATAGGACTTTTGATTCTAACATGCACGTCATTGAATTCGCGAAATTTCCCTTGCCGTAACTACATGAATTTAAGATAGAACACGCTTTGCTATCTTGAATAAATTAAATTTCTACAACAGTTGATGCTTCCGATTTGTTTTTGCCCTATTGAATGCGGCAGGGATTAGGCCTATCAAGTAATTTTGTTTGCATTTCAAGTATGAAATTGACCAAGAGTATTTTTTGATGTTAAATCATGAACCTAGTCATATTCTAGGCCTTATCTTAGTCGTCTTCTGTACAAAAAAAAAATATATGACATTCATTGCAAGGGATCTACTTATTTATGTTCTCGGCCACGGAGTTTAATCAAGGTTAGCATAAATTACGTCCAATGGAACAGTTTTGAAGGTAATTCTGTGAAACATTTACGTGCAATGCGGAAAAGTTGTGGAGCAAGATTTACTTTCATAAAAAAAAAAATATATATATATATATATATATATATATATATATATATATATATATATATATATATATATATATATATATATATATATATATATATATTGTAAAATTGGTGGAGGCAAGGTTAATTATCCTACAGGTTAGAAAGAAAATGTTTTTTTATGGGAGAGTTTGACACAGGTAGAATTTCCGCCGCTAGTTTCGCTAGTATCGCTAAGGGACCAGATAAAATATGAAACAATAGTAAAATTAGATTTATATTGGCTTGGAAATGATAGAAGTCATTAAATTTAATTTCAAAGTGAAAAGAAACCAATTTCGCGTATTATACTATAAACTTAATGTAACTTAAAATTTAGGAAAGCTCTTTGATTGGACAGTTAACACTTCTTGCCAATACCAGCGCTCAAGAGGCAAAAATTGTCCCTGTGACAAACTTTTAACACTGATCTTTCTAACCTGTAGTAGAATTAAGCTTAGTGGAGGGAAAGGAAATGGTCTGTTGTAAAACTTTTAAACTTTGTCGCAACCACGGCCGAAGAAGAACAGGTCTGGACACTCGCCTGGAAACTTGACCCCCTTGTTGTTTGACTTAAGTTCACCAAGTTATAGGTGATTCGGAATAAAGTGAGCACTCAAAAAAGCCCTGATTAATTTCTATTTTCTGCCAGTTTATATCTTTCCGCTACATGTAAACATCAACATTGCCACGTGCTTTTATTTACATAGTCTTGTACAATGTTTACATTTACGTTACAGTGCTCCGATAAATTTTATCTACAATATGTACTCATTAAATGCACGGGTGTTAAATATGTGCTATACTCAGTAGTAATCTTAGTTATAAATACCTGCGAGTAAACGTCTTATAACACTGGTTTTCTGTGCGTCTACTCGAACGGCGCTATTACCGTTACGAATCTCGTAAATGCATGCACAGTATATTCTAACTTTTAAATCAAAACCGCCACTAAAAACACATGCGACACACACAACTCAAGAATTCAAGCATACTGTAATGAACGACGACGACGCACGTAAAGAGAAACAATAAATAACGTATTTTCTTAATGTGTGAAACAGGGGAAAAAGTGCTGTTTCTATTTCCAGATACCAAGGCTGGCGATCATAAAACATAACAACTTACATTACTAATGACTTCACATAATTTAGCAATGATATTCATGAACAGTCACTTCTAATACTTTTAGAATTTAGATGTGTTTATCAAAAACCGATATTCATTACATAACGGACAAACAAACTGAATGACGCAATTCGCTTCCAAGCGGCGAAAACCTAACTCTGGTGCCAT
>PNEQ01133238.1:0-25456 GCA_003012365.1 Medauroidea extradentata | reverse complement strand
ACTATTATAGACAAAGCCTCATCTGCAGTAAGTGATTTCTCAACTTGCATACTATAACACTTACGATATTTGGTAGCTCTTGTTGGGGTAGTAGTTGTAATTTCCTTCATTACTTTCGCAGCATCTAATTTACCCGACGAACGAAGACTCATCTGAGTGGCATAAGATAACGTCGACACATCTACACTAGTACGCAGCTTCTCTGTTTTCCTTCGTTTTGTTCTTTCGCTACTTGAACAAAACTCTTCACAACGTCGTCCGCGTTTCTTTGTTGACTGTCCAGAAGTGGGCGTACTCAACGGAATACAAATAATCTCACTGAGCCATGCTTGGTTTTTCTTTAGAAAATAGTCTGCATTTCTCGAAGAGGCTTTCCATTTAGAGTTAAGTTTAGAAAAAATTGTGGCTCTTGCAGGTATTGTTATAGCACGACCCTGTTGCTCGGACAATAATTTCTGTAGATGTTCCAAATTAGTACTTACATCTGTAGTTAAGAAGCCCTTCAGCATCAAGAACAGCTCTCTTCTGGTACATACCACTTCTTCTGCACCTGATCCTGAAATTAAATGTATGCATTACAGCAATGCATGGGTGCCGACTTATTGAAAATGATAGGGAGGGCAACAAAATTAATAGATAAGGTTGGTTACGGAAGAAGGGAAATTGATTTGCAGCCTGGTGGCAATTGCTTGCATTTTTTCTTTCTAAATATAGAAAAAAAAATAAAAATTATTTGGAAGATTATTAATAAATAATAAAAATAAAAAAAGACATCCGGTATTGGGTGGACTGTGCCTATTACCAACAATGTGGATTGGGCTCAGGCCGACCCAAACCCCATGCAGTCTGCACATCAGTGCAGCACTGAATGAAAAATTATCCCTAATTGAAGGGTAGCACATATTAGCAGCTGGTTCTTATGAATCCGTAATGCCATAACCGTACACTAAACACACGATGCAGAAAGAAAGGTGCATGGTGCGGCATGCCCAACTAAACGTCTTAGCGAAAATATGATAAAAATGAATTTCATATGCTTCTCAAAGTCCCTTTTTAAAAATATATTTAAAATATATATAACAATTTCATTTATATTTACTTAAGGTAGCGATAGTGCACATACCTCCAGGAACAGCATCCATTTTGCAGATTTCAAAAATGTCAACTTTTATGGCCGCTACGTTCACTTTAGTGCAACGAGGTATTTAGCTTCAACATAGCGAGGTCCAACCATCACACACGACACTTACTTTTCAACTGATGTGGGAGCTAATGATTTTGGAATTTCCCATTGCGGTATCTTATTTCTGTTCGAGGGATTATCTAACATTACTACTGTAACACCCTTTTGGCCGGTATTTTAAGTTCGCGAATTGAATTTTGGCCACGTTTTCGGCCAAATCTCCCACTGTGCGTCGCCTGGGCTGGTGTTGGACTGGTCAAAGTGGGTGGTTGTCGGCGGTCTTCTTTCCTTACTCAGTAGACATGCAACAATTCCAAGCACTTTCAAAATAACATCATCGTGAAAGGTATTGCATAATCCTTCCTTTCCACTATATAATCGACCCTCAAGAACTGGCCCGATACCCCGCCAGGAACAACTCTTCCCTGCTACACGTGTGCTTTCAACCGCCGCTACCGTGACAGTGTTTATACAGTTCGCTCGTCTCCCTCCGCTGCCTCGCAGCGCCACTTTCGCTCATGACTAGTTACCGTTGTACACATACACTTACTACACATCAAACAAAAATATAATAAAAACCAATACAACATTATTAATAGTATAACTATTATTTACTCTGTGAATATTTATATTACTCTCGCAGGAAAACCAACTTCTCCAACACAAATTTCCTAACTTGACACAAATGTTCTTACTAGAGACAATCGCACTTGTCTCAAGAGGTCTGCAGTTCACGCAAGAACGGGTCATGGGTTTTGAAGAGAACGAAAATAAGAAGGGGGAGGGAGTTTTTCGGGTCAAATATGCTGTTACAGTGCATGAAGCATATAAAGCGTACATGGGGAAGAATTTTCATTTTATTTACTGTCGGCTACGAACGAACGTGATAGGTAACTTTGCTAGTTCCTGTTTTTTTGGTACAACTATTATTTTTATTTCGTTGAGTTGTCCAGCTTACTTAACATATAGGCCTCTTTATTGTTCAAATATGTATATTAATAAAAATGTTGCCGACATTTTGAAAACCGGCATTCATACCTGTAGATTGGAATTTCTAAATGATCCAAGTGCCAAAAATATATGTTTGAACAGAAGAAAAAACAGTGGTGCAATAGTATTCGCACATATGTGATATGCGATCTTTTAACGCGAATAAAAATTACTTCGCAAATAATTGTGACTTAGCTATTACATCATACGCTGACACATAGTTCATTTTAATGTTAGAAACTCATTCTTGTCTAATTTAGAATTTCCACTGTACAATTGTATCTTTCCTTGATGGCCTTCCAAAATTTCACTATCCTGCATAACATTATTTAACCCTATATTTGCTTTCGTATTGATCTCTAAAACAGTTGGCTGTGAAGCTGTTTATCTCCCTCTTAAGAACCTGCCTCACCCTCGCGCTGAAATTTTCTTAATTACTTCCTGATTATATATTTGACAAAGATTTATATGACAATTTGTCAATAGAGGTTTATCAAGTATCTTACTTTTCAGTACGCACGTCGTATCTGATCTAGTAAAGCATATTTGTGGATCACTGAAGAGAGCTCCTTTTAACTAAAACCAAAGAGAAAGAAGGTACATTGATGTGTATTTTTATACAAAAAATCGTAAAATGTGATGCTTCTGTAGTCAGTTATTAGTATTATTGAATTTTCATTTATGTCAATAAAATTCATGATTTTATTTTCAAATAATGGTATACGCAGCCACTGAACAATTGACGTAGCAGGGCCTGTTAAGACGTAAACGGCCTCAGTGTGGTAAAATATATCACCACTTCTGCTACTCGACAAGAGAGGGGTTGTTGGCAGTTGGCTGCCTGTCAAATCGGTGCGAGGCTCGTCTTGTGGGTTGGCACTTCTGAGCGAACCACGCCTCCCAGCTTCGCACGATGGTGAAGTGACATGTCGGCTGGAAATTGCTACTGCCGCAGACGGCTTGTTCTATCCCCCCAACCCAGCATCAGCCACCTCATACCTTTCATCAACCCTGGGCTGCCTACACGCCGCTTAATAATGCACCAGCAGCCACACTTGCCTCAGTCTAGCCACACCACGTCTGCCAGGCGCCATTGTTTATCCTTCTCGCGTGCCATCCCGACTATCATCAGTAGCTGCGTATGGTAAAGTATTACTATTATTAAGCTGAACATTCACCGACATTTTATTTTAACCAGTCTCGTTATTTAGTAAAAACACCATATTAATTATTACTAAATAAATTCAAACTAGTTGTGTGATGCCTCGCTCCGTGGAAAGAGATACGAATAGAGAGCAATAGAGAGAGAAAGAAATAGAGATGTTGATGAGATTTTGCACAGCTTTTAATATCTAGGTATTTTGCGCTGGTGAGGGGTGACATGGTGTATGGAGCAGCGCCGAAATGAACGGGTAGGGGAAACGGGAAATACCCGAGAAAACCCACTGACCAGAGGCGTCGTCCGGCACGATTCCCACATACGAAAATCCGTGGATAAAGCCAACCGGGAATCGAACGCATTGGTGGGAAGCGAGTGTTCTAGCCACTGCGCCAAACGCAGCTTCTTTAAACATACACGCACGTACACACACACCCGCATATATATATATATATATATATATATATATATATATATATATATATATATATATATATATATATATACACGTAGAAGGGCGAAGAGTGGGAAATAATCCCAATATTCGCTTCCCAAGACATGGGTATATACTTGCAACTCGGTGACTGAGAACCCTTCTCAAAACTATACTTTTGAAGACTGTTCATGCTGTTTTATTTGGCTGCTTGACATTTCACATGTTATCATGATAACTAATGTCATATTTCCATTGCAAAAGTAATGTCAGTAGTAAATTTGTTATGCCTCTTTGAAATTTACCTTAGCACATCTCCAAAAAAATTTGTAACAAAAATGATATAAGTGGAAGGAGAAGAGCAACTGCATTTCGGAATGCTTAGAAAAAATGAAATTGAAAATGCTGGAAGGAAACACTGATAATTAATTATTATTTTTATTCATTGTTTACTTTATAAGAACTAAATTTCTCGAACAATGTCATCCAAAATATAATTTGTTGGAAAGTTTTTTATTTGTTTGCTAGAAATTACACAGCTGAATTTACTATAAAATCAATTAGATTTAAGAAACAACCAGGTAATGCATGTTTTATTATGACGCAGTGCTTCCGGACCTTCAAAATCATGAACCCGGCGTCCTCTGCGAGGTGTGAACACCGTCAACTGAACCCTCTTCTGTGAAGCACGCCTGTGCTTTCGGTAGACGTGAATATTTGATCTCCTCCCGCGCTTCCCTTGTCGCTGATATCTGCCGCCCGCGAAGTGGCTGGGCTGGGACACCTCTGTCTGGTTTCATCGCGGCTGCACTCAGTATTTCATCCTGCGATGTACAAAGGCTGTAGATATTTCAACAACTCGACCCATTTGGACTTGGCTTAGTAGAAAAATACACGTTCTGTATCTTAACGAGCGACGGTTTTACTAGAAAGATCTGTCTAGCGTTTAAGGCTGATAAAATACCATGTAATGTTTTCTAAGTTTTGAAGGATTTTTCTTGGTTCTGTGAATCTGTCTCAAAGAAAATGTGGGAAAATCACGAAACCAACTGAAGAATAATTTTGTGTACTTTGTAAACATAATTACAGTTTGGAGCAATACATACCAAATTTTTAAAAATAAATACATAAAGACAGCCATTATGTTTTACACTGGCTGAGGTTTTTCAGGTTTTTCTTAAAGTCATAGTCACTTCATAAAGAATTTTTCTTTAGAATTAGACAATTCGGCTTCCGTCTATCAGTGTTTGATGTGTAGCTACTTTTTCTTTGAATTTTATTATAAAATTAAAACCCCTTAATGAATTACCAAACACTTATTTGTCGTAAAATAGTGTATTTGACATTAATTGTGAGGTACTGATAAACATGGCAATATAACATAATTTTTAAAATTGTATAATGTAGAAAACAATGTGTTGGTTACGGTTATGTGAATTATTTTAACTATGTTAAGTGATATTTACAGTTAATATCGACTATCACCTGCGCGGCACTGCGGAATAAACCAGACACTCGTGTACGCAGTGTTGCCTACACACTAGACTCTGTGCCACCACGCCAAAATTTCACGTGAAATTTGCACGAAAACTATGGATCCTAGCCAGTAGCTGAGGACCTTTTTATTACTGAGTTAATATCACCCAATAATTCACTTTTATATGTTGTCAGCAATTAATTTTTCGTTCATCTCGGCGAACCCCACGTTGCTATAAGATCTCTCAGGATGTTTTCAAGTACCGTGAAATCTAAGACAAATTAAGTATTTTCATTAAAAAGTAACACTAGAAAAACTTACATAGAATTGCGCTGACCATAATCTCTTTAGTCGCGCCGTTGTTCCTTCCACGTGCAGATCAAACGCGGAAGAACAATTTTTTATAGACGCAGTTTTGTATTTCCCGCCGTGAATAGTGAGTGACTGAGTGAAAGAATATGGTCAGCGCTTAACAGTGAGGTCTTCAGCGTTGGTACAGGATGACATCAGGTGAGTATGGAGCGGCGCCGGAATGAAAGGGCGGGGGAAACGGGAGATCCCCGAAAAAACCCGCCGACCAACGGCATTGTCCGGCACGATTCCCACATGCGAAAATCCGGGAATCGACTACGCCGGGAATCGAACCCGGATCGCCTTGGTGGGAGTCCGTCGTGAAGACGAATATAGGATAACGGTAACCTGTGAGTGTAGAACAAAAGACTTACACGACTTTGAAGAACTTGTATACACCCAGACAGCCGTTCATCGCAGAGCGAGGGCTCTTCGAGTGCGAGGTCGCTGTAAGGTCGGAGACCATCTGGAGTCGAACGACCCCAACTTCAGGGTGACGTATCGCGTCCTGGCGGCCGAGAAGCCACGGCGGGTCAGGTGTTACGAGCGAAGTGCCCTAGACAAGAACATTCAAGACAAGGTGTTACGTCACCGGGGGGGATGAGCGTTGATCCGGGCCGTAGTAACGTCAGACAAGGGAGAAGAAACAGGACGGGAAGAAAACGCGACGTGACGTAGTGATAAACTAGGCCTGTGGTAACTGCGAGCCACGGGGGAGTTGTACCTATTCCACGCATGCTGAATAAACCTGTCGCGCGCAAAACCCTCCCGACGGATGAAGTAACAGCCACCATCACGCCTTGGAGACGTCGAGGCGGCTACGTCTGCGACACGGTGGGTTTA
This sequence comes from Medauroidea extradentata, assembly GCA_003012365.1. Lineage (NCBI taxonomy): Eukaryota > Metazoa > Arthropoda > Insecta > Phasmatodea > Phasmatidae > Medauroidea > Medauroidea extradentata. The sequence goes on along the minus strand of PNEQ01133238.1, from coordinate 19,020 downwards.
CGTCGCTTCCATACGTCTTTGTCGCAGTGTACCTGTGTAAATTTTTACTTGTTACGATACTCTGCCGAGTGGAGGAAATCGAAGAGATTTCGGTAAGCGTTTAACACATCATGCTGGATATTCTTTATTTCGTCCTCATATGACTTTAAAAATATTTACCTGAATTTACGGCAACAATGACTTAGCTTACTACTAAACCTTGCATTACTCCATATCTGAATTCTAGGGAAGTATAGTTATGAAACACTTGATCTCATAAAAAATCCTGTAGAAGCTATACTGTAGCCGTTAATGATAACCGAATAACAAATATAAAAGTAATATTCACACTATCGTGAAATGTAATTACACTGATTTAGTTACAAAAGAGAATTATTTACATTTGTGCGTTTATATACAAACAATGGATATGGTCGTCGGTAAAATAAGTTTGTAGATTATTTGCCATTGTTTATAAACATTGTTTCTAAACATAGGGATGTTCTTAAATATATTTTAATTTATAATTAATTCGCAATTCACAAATCCTAGTTGAGTTAGACGATACGTTTGAAACCCAGGAGGGGAGGGGGGAGAGAAAAAGTGATACTGATACCCTAATAATAATAATAATAATAAATATATGTCAGTTTTTACTAGACAGGTTTTACGTAAGTGAATGTCCTGCACTGTAAATAAACAGTGTGATGATATGTTGTTTTTAATATATGTAAGTTATTAAATGACACTCTGTTATTGACGTTCGACTGTTGAGTGTTGTAGTAGCATTTGTATTTGTGAGTGTATGTAAATAACTATATATACCTATACACATAAATGTTTTCGAGCAGATATTTAGTAAAATTAAATAGGTTCGAATACGACTTACTATTAGCCTAATTTTCGAAATGTAGTATATTTTCACTGTACGTTAAAACTGTTGCATGATATAATAGTATAGCTACGTGAAATACCCGTACAATGGAGAACTGAACGTCACTCAATTTACGAAGATTTGCGGAACATTTAATTTTGCATTACAATTAGGTCACAAACAAATGTCACAGTAACGTAGATAACCAAGAGTTACTCGTGACAAATGGGCGGAAAAAACTGGCGAGTAGGGTTTCTTCTTGATAATTCCATTTCCCTCCCCTGTCGTCATGTCAACCCTTACCGTTCCAATCTGAAATGAACTTGCGTAATCTTTTAGCTAACAGGGACGTTCGATCTTTCTCTCACAATCAGATAGGCAGGAGTGTGCCACTCTTTGCAACATCATTCGTTTCATGTCTCCTTGGAATTCCACCCAAGCACTTTCACCTTCGTAGATTGGAATTAGTAACTTCCTTTTAAAAACTATGTCTCTAACTTATGTTAATTTTGTTGAGGATAAATTAGTTTTACTTTGTAGTCAAAGGGTTAAACTAACATACACTCTAACCAGGAAACTGTGAATACTCACAGTTTCCCTATGGTTTTCCACAGAATAAAATTTTTGAAACTACTCCATCGGGTATTAGTGGGAAAATATAGATAGAATCAGCGAAATAAACTCACTGATTGAATATGAGATTTTCATAAATTTGATAAGTTAGGAATTTTTTATCTATATGTTAAAAAACTGCGTAGTTGAATTTAGAAAGTAATTCTGTTATGTTTTCTAAATTATGTCGTAAATAAATACGTTCACAAAAGTTATAAAAACAATCAAAGAAAACCATCGTGATTCGAACCCACGATCTTTCACATCAGTCAATTTTCTTATCAAAAAACCCTACGTGAACACTTAGTAAAACAGTTGCCATTAAAATACTTTTTATTATTGTTTACTAGTCATGTGTTACAGCATAACTTCGCAATGGCGCACTGAGCAACAGAGCAAAACCAACCATTCCTAAGATCGAACTAAACACAACAGCAGTGCAAATACTTATTACAATGGTAATCTAGCCTACTGTAAATATTACTGAACATTTAGGTGTAACTCATCAAAACACGTAATTCACTTATACAAAGAGCGAATAAAGGTGTGGAATTGGTGTAACGATATGTATTGCATTTAGACTGAGGTCATGTGAAATTGTAAATGTTGATATACGATTTTATTTACAGATTTAAACTGCAGTTTTCAAATGACAGATAGATTAGTAGAATTTGTACCGATTAATTAGCGAAATATATTTACTAATTGAATATTTTGCCCCAATAAACTGTTTTCTCACTGTTTTTATCAGTCAACATTGACGAAACAACAGATTCGCCAGTGAAAAACTTTGCCACTTACTGAAGCTGTGAAAATTCCACTGAATGTAATTTAGAGTGTAGGGTACAAAGTAAAAATATAGAATATTAGAGTTGAAACGATCATAAACTAAAACACATAAAGCTAGGATATTAGGTTTATATACAACCTAACAAACATAGGAAGGTAGTGATTACAACCGACGTAAGCAAACCACGAATGGCGGGGTTTAATGCTATGCTCTCTTTATTCTACTGTTTTTTCAACAATAATATTGCTAAGCTTAAGGCCTGGCTCTTTTGTTTTGCTGTGGTTTAGAAAATATTTTTTTACGCAAATTAATACATACATCGAAAATCCATTCTTACATTTTTAACACTTATATATAATCGTTTGCACCTGAATTATTCTGTTGCAATACGCCAAAAGGAATTTTAGATTTTTGCCCCTGAAATATCACATATTATGTTGTCAAATTAAGCCAAATGAAGAAAAATAATTTTTGCTAGCAAAACGTACATTAAAAAAAACGCTGTGGCAAATTTGTGCATCGTATTACTATACACAGTCACAAATTTTTTAAAAGCATTTGATTCGGTTAAAAAAAATTCGAGTTATTTGCAATTGTTTGAAATAAATGAAAAATCATAGGCTTAAACGAGAATATATATCAAAAATATATTTCTCGGTTTTGTTTAAAATTGTTTTTGCTGCAATGGCAATTTTTTTCAAAATGAGAAAATGTACGGTATAAACTAAAAAAAAGTCCAACTAACCAGAATTTCATTAATTATATAATTCGATAAAACCATGGTATTTGCTGCCTTGATAAAATAGCCAACATGGAGGAGACGATTTTAAACTATACTGCCGGACAAATTTTGGATATCTGCTATCGTTTAAGCGTAAAAAGTTCATATCGACAAAAAAGTAGAAACAAGAGAGCATGGTTTGAAACATTCTTATTTTGTGATGTAGTGGCCACACCTTTATGCAGCGACCCTGAGGGGCGACAGTCGTTCTTCAAGAACACTCGATGCTCTGAAGACGAGAAGCGCGCGGGTGGATCGGGCAAGCAGATCGGTCGAAGTTTTATTTCTGCACTCACCGGACTGACGTCACTAAGCTCCGGGTATACCTGATGTTGACTAGGTGGTTGCCGTCTGGAACTTTCCTTTCAGAGTAGCTCGTTGCACAAGACACGTTACGCGAGAACGGACTTATGAAGCCCGGCAGCAATAACAGTTGTTAAAGTTATATTTGCACTGAATTATCTTGACTTGTAGTCTTTTTCTATGTCAACTTTTTCGCTGCACGCAACATTTTTATATCATTTAGCATTTTTCATAATGACGTGCTGAAATTAAATTGATACGATTTCTGTAAAGTAGGCTACATGTAATGAAAACTTGCCATCTCAGAGAAATAAAACACGCAATTAACTAAAATAAAAATATTCCGTCTTTTACTTTATGGGCACTTTGTAGTATCATCCGTTCAAGTGTTCTCGCATGTTTACATCAAACATAAAGTACACAATGTCACTCATATTTACAATTTTTTTAAATTAATGTATTATGTTATAACTTTCATTAAGTGCTGTATAGCATTTATTTTTCTTATGGGTATTATTATTGGTGTTAATTATATATATGGATAAATAAAAAACCGGGCAATTTTGATTTGGTCACTTAATAGAATGCATGCCTATTTTATACGAATAAAGACATCACAAATAACGTATAAAAGTTGAAAAGGGTACAATAGATTGCCATATACTCTACTTAAGAAAAGAAAAGTTTTGCTTCATGTGACAAACGGACGCAAGTTGCCACAGATACAATATTGTATATGCAATGATTTTAATTATCAAGCTAGGCACACCATTATTTACAACTGTGTGTATTTTTATTTAATATTTTTTCTTCGAGGGTGTCGAGGTGGGGAAAAATCATAATTTTATATTTTATATGAAATAGTGGTAGTTTTGAAGACGTTACTTGGGAGTACATTTTCGTCTTACGAAAAAAAAAAAAAAAAAAAAAAAAAAACTTAGCTAAACTAGTTTTCCCGTAACGGCACTTCAAAGTAAAAATTTGCACTTTTTTAGTTCTTATAAGTCGCAAAAACCAATGAACATAAATAAATTAAAAAATTCACACTGGAACTACGTGTCATAGACCACTGCTTGACATGTTTTAAAATCCGTTACAAAGTATTTTTGTATTTCTAAATAAAATCGTCAAAATAGTCAAATATTCAAATTTCAGAAACAAATGTAAAATACAAAATCATTTTGTAATGGATTTTTAAATCATACCGAGCAGTAACCATTGTCATGTAGTTAGAATGTTTTTTTTTTTTTAATTCATATCTGTTCGTTGGTTCTTGCGGCATATAAGAACCGAAAACGAGTAAATTTTTACTTTGAATTCCCATTATGAGAAAATTGGTTGAGGTAATTTTTTTTGTAACACTGTTTCATACAAATAAAAAATTACGATTTTTCTCCGCTTGGAAGCCCTTAAACAAGAATATCCTAGAGATTCAAAATCTTGTTGATAAAGTCTTTTTTAATGATATGTTTATTTGGAACAATATTTAACTCAACACATGACTAAAAAGCATGTAATGTAAAAGTATCTTTCAAGGTTTGTGTATTATTATATCTGAATATCACGGTTACTGTTTTCGAATTACACAAACTGGAAACACGTTGAAACAAATAGTGTGTATTCATATTTTGTAATACATCATTATGCTGATGTTACAAGTTACCTTGGAAAATTTTCTTTGTAAAGATAGTAAACAGGACTGACCCGTTATTATAGTCACTTTTAATCTAAATAACTAAAAGCTAATCCTCGTCATCGTACCTAAATGTATTGAAATGTTGGTGTAATGCCTTGGCGTTAATTGAGTTACGAGTCCCATGTGAGCGCGTGTATATATGTAACAATCTATATTCCAGGCTCCTCGGGGCATTAATGCAATTTACACTCTGATTACCCTGTGGCGAAGTATGAAATAAAGGCGTGCATTTTTCAACGCTTCACCGCGCAAAGGTCTCAGTTTCACCAGCTATCCTTGGGACATAAAGCAATTTATTTAACAAAATAATGTTCCAAGGAATTTCTTCGCCGGTAGAAAGTTTCGAAAGTAATTAAGTAGCGTAGCGTAAACGTAACGTAGCGTACCCTTTGAAAATTTAACGAGAAGTTTGGTGTGCGAAGTAACTGGTGAGTGAGGTAGCTCTCTTGAAGACGAAGTGATTAAATATGTGCAATATTTTTTATTAATAACTATGGAAATGAAAATTTTAACGCTGAGGAGAAATTACATTAAGTATATTAAAAACGTGAAACAAAAAATTAACCATTCTTAGTTTGTTATGTTTGATTTGCTTACATTTTAAATTTTTCTCATGTTGTGTAAGTAGTATTAGCAACCTGACAAAGTTTTCCGAATTTTCTAAAATCCACATTGAAAAAGTATCAAATTCATCGACGATGAAGGTAAGTAATTATCTAAAGTAATCAGTAAAAGGTAAAATAATTTTACATTAGTTATGCATCAAGTCATTGGATCCGTAAATTTATAGTGTCAGATAAAAATACCGTTTCGGATTGGAATAATTAGTAAAATTGAAAATTGATGATAATTGTTTACGAATGCGGCTTAAGTCTATTTAAATATATAGTCACATACCTATATTTAATGTGACTAACGCTTGGAAGTTAAAATATTTTATAATGCAATTTTGAAGCTGACAACGGTACATTTTTATTTGGATCGAATGCATGTCGAATGCACGAATTTGGCTGTCGATTGCACGACTGCTGTCACATGCGTATCTGACTGACGATTGCACGACGAATGTTGTCTCGAATGCACGACTACTCATTGTGATAGCAAGTAACACGTTCTTGAAACCAGCTGCCAATTACCGGCGGTGAACTGCAGAACTAACATCTTATCACTATGAGGAGGTTCTAACATAATTTTCCATGATTACTTTGTATGCAGTTCGAGCAACAAAATCGTTTAACATAGTGAATATTATTTTTATTTAAAATATAAATACATTAAAGTATAATATTGCGTTGGAAATTATATACAATTATTTTATTCCTGCATAAATTTACAAAAATCATTTGAACGCATTAGTTAGGCCTATGCCAATCAAGTTTTACCATGCGTATATGAGCATTTCGAAAACAAATATAATGTCTACGAATGAAGTAGTTCAGGACGACTTGTTATGTTAAAATCAAAATAATAAAAAAAATTGTAACTATTGTCTTAAGTAATAGAAATGAAGTAGCAAATAATTTATGTAATTAATAGTTCATGTAAGCCGGCAGTGCAGTGACAAAAAGCATCACCTTACAAGAAATCATATCCATCATTTGTAATTTTCTCTGAAATTATTTCGAATTGCTCTAAGCTACATCGAATATAAAATTATATCAACTTAAAAACAATAAAAGAGAAATCCAAACGGATAGATTTTATGTATGAAAGGACTAAACAAATGACGGTAAAGGGAATGACAGCGTTTGTCACTTGTAAAAGAAGAAAGCATGGTTCATGTAATGACTTGATATGCAAGACACTACAGCAAGACTTGAAAATATCGTCACGCTATAAAGTTTGTGTACTCCTTTAAAAAATTAGGCTTTCCTAGTGGATTATGTAATGTACTGATCAATCCTAAATAAGGATAGTAAACTCAGTTTCTCGTATTCTTACTTTATGAAAAAAAATGTAATAATTTTATTGAGAGTGCGGATGCAGCTCGAGCACAGTAACGAATAGGAAACCTACATTGTGTTAAGCTAAAATGTAAACAATAAGCCAAAAACAACGTTACATCTATATAACTGTTACTTGTTAGTTATTTCCCTTCACATTTATTTTGTCACTTTATGTGCCCGCGAACCGCACATGGCCTTGTAGAGGTACACGGTGGTGAGGAGGTAGGAGTCGGCCATGGCCTGTTTAAGGAACCGTCCGAGTGTTCACCTACAGTGATTTCGAAAATCCCTGGAAAACCAAAATCAGGTTGGTTGGAGCCAAAGATCGAACCCGGGTCTTACCGAATGCTGCATCACCTACGGTCTGAAAAACCAAATAATCCACAATGCACAATGATATTTAGACATATAAAGAATATAATTAAGTGTTTTGTGGTTCATGCAGATGTATTTTTAAGAAATAAATTTGTAAACGTTTTGAAACTTTTCCGATTCTGACCGTAAAACATCTTTCAATGTTGAATTGCTAGGCAAAATATTACGTTATTAGACTGACATGTTTAATCAGTTACACAGGAGGTCTAAAGATCTTGGCTTTACAAACCACAGCTCGCCTATTTCACGGTAATATCAAATTAATTTATGCTATTGTTAATGCGTTACTATATTTCTTAAATAGTGACAGCGATATCACAAGAAGTAAGGGTAAAGTAAGTCCAACTCTAATCGTGCCATACGAAACAGCGCAGATAGAACAAAAAAAAAAAAAAAAAATACCACCCCCATCCCCTGCATCGACTTGCAACCAATGCGGGGCCAGCAGCTAGCACTAATTTGCCATTGTCAAACAGACTGATCCGTCTCTATAGCACTGTCTCTCTTTAGAGCTTTTACATGTGCCAGCTCACATTCAGTTTGTTGGATTTTTAGGTTCCGATTCTACATCTTTTGTTTCGATGTAACAACTGCCGATGCAATCACTGACATTTCCACATCTGCAGCGAAAAAAAATTATGTTGGATGTACTGCATATTTAGATTTATGGATTTCATCAGAATAATAATCCTTTCAGGAAAAACATATACTATAACTGTCTTCCCACGTCTCCTGCCACTGCAAATGAACATTTGAATAAATGGTTAAATAAAAAGAAATAATTTAGGAATTTAGGATAACACCATTGTAAATTATTTTGATAAGCTGTTTTTGGTAGAGTCAGCACTTTGTAAACTTACTTGTCTAGAAAAATAGTCTTAAAATATATTTTATTGTGGTCTCTACCGTTGAGTTCGGGGGAATTAATACTAGATTCGTTTAAATACTATTTTAACATTATCAATTAGCGAAAATATACAAATTGTCTGAAAGTGAGCATAACTTCAGAATTGTTAACTGTGCCGTGAATAGCGTGGAAGTGGGCCATATGTATAATTTTCGTTTTAGATTTGCTATTGACGTGCAGCATTATAGAGTTTTACGAAAATCGTCATTGGAAACGAAAGTATATAATGTTAGTCTAAGTGTTTTACACTGTAACTACCCGAATATAGTTGCGTTTTTCAATTATTTAAACAAAATTCTTAGAAATACATCTTGGCTTTAAGGGCGCCGTCTACTAGAATAGTGAAGAGGCGCGCAGACCTTTAACAATCATGATTTCATTCGAAAACCATTCAACATGTTGTCACGCGGTTAGGCTACGAAAAACATTTAAGGATCTTAGTACAGGTATATAATATTGCCATTAACTGTTATCGTTCCTAACAAGTATTTTTTTGAGTGTGAAAGTGACCGAATCGGGACTTTTGACGCTGATTTTTATTTAAGAGTAATCATTTTCACGATATTCTAAATATTATAGACCCGTAGAGCGACTCTTTCCCTTTCGTCGCGTAAGATAAAATGATAGTGTTGTCGCTGAAAGTCCCATAGTAAAAACGGTTCGGCGGGAACCTTGCACGCTAGTTCTGCGCTTGGCTCGTTGAGGCGACGCGGCATTTGATGCGCGCTTCAAGGTCGACCTGACTGCTCCGTCGCTTTTGAGCCTCTCGCGCGCGGGTAGACGGCGCCCTTAACGGCATGCACTCAGTTTATATTGTTTTCGTGATATTTATACTTTAAGCCTAAACGAGAATAAATATATATATGTATGTATGTATAACAATTCATATAAGTTTGGCAGTTTTGTTTAAAATAATGTTCTCCGTGTTGACTGATTTTTTTCAAGACAGCAAATGTTATAGTTGTAGCTAACTACGTAACTTATGAAATTCTTATTATTAGACTTTGTAGTTAAAATTGTATAATTTCAAACCTTTAAAAAAGCTGTTAAGGAAAAGACCATTTTAAAGCAACATAGCGAACAGATTTGCGATATCCTATCTCGTTTAGACCTAAAAAAATAATCATCGCAAAAAGAAGAAACAACAGAAAAAAGCGAGCGTGGCCTTAATATACACTTACCCCGTCTATTAGGTGGCGTATTATAAGCTTTGTTATTTTAATTACTAGTATAGCTTAATTTGTTGGCCCAAAACATTGACTTAAAGTACATAACTATCACTCTGTGGGAAAATAGATTACACTGCGACAAACTCGTGAATCCGTAACATGGCCAATAATTGTGACGTAATTAGACAAATCACAAATTCATGATGCCCGTTTCCAAGTCCTAATGCGTATGTAAAACTTGTGACTACATTTATACATTGTCAAAGTGCTAAAATCAGACATTTTTAGTAATTTCAATAAAAATTATTTTGGTTCACGAACGGAAATTCTAGCATGAGGGCGCCACCTACAAAGCGTTTCAAATGCGTTATAATGTGCTGGAAAATGTTTATTTTACGAAAATATTCCATGTGTGCCAATTGTGCCAACATACAAAACAAATCACACTTCGGACAAGCATGTAATATCATCATTAAGCTATTATGCTAAATTATAACTAAAAACACTCTTTCTGAGCCCTCTAACGTAGCTAAAATTAGCATTTTAAGACTGCGGTACTCCACAGTGTACTAACTGTTTGTATGGGAAACTCATATATAATCGCCCACTGAACTGCGCTACAGGCTTTCCACCAATAAAATTAATACGGTCACCGCTGAAAGTCCCGTATAGTTAGGGTCGCGAAATGTTCATGAAAATGAATTTTACCCCAGCTTCTTTCAATTACTTACGTGCACACCTGCAGTTCTGCTTCGTGGTTCCTGGTAGTGTGTCTTTTTGATGTGACATCTCTCATTTGAAATACCAATCATGGTAAGGTTCAACACCACATCTTTGCTATTTTCCAGTTAAAACGACAAATCACTGACTGCGAAGCAGATCTGTAGATGTGCACGTGCACGTAAGGCACCGAAACAAACTGGGGTGAAATTATTTTCGCGAAAAGTTCGTGGCCGTACCCATAGTTAAGAGACCTGAAAAATTCGCGTTATCTTTTAGGCACAGGCTAGAATTCTACCAACTGTAGGTTCGTGTCACTTTCACAATTGGTCTTTGACTTAGTTGACACCTCGTGTAGTCGCTGAGCCAATAATAACAATGTAACTAAATGCAGGCTCATATCACTGTGTCAGCGAGTAATTAATAAATAGAGACATGCAAAATTCGCGTTATCATTTGGTAGCGGACTAAACTTCACTTTCCTGTACATAACAGAGCATAATTTGCAATTCAATTGGCCACGAACTTTTATGTGTTGTCATTGACGTGTGTTATGTCTTTACAGAGATTGGCCTCTCATACCGTGTAAGCATTCTCCGCGGCAAGTCACGACATTATCGGCCAGCGGGAGACGTCGAACGAACCTACATTCACTTGGAATCTAGTCAGCTGTCAGAAAATAACGCGAATTTTGCATGTCTCTACTAATAAACAGCTGATGTTTGTTTGAGTGTACACATATTCTTGGAAAATAGCCTACAGGTCAGTGAACCCGCGAATTGTTCCTGTCTCTACTCATAGTAAAACTTGATCAGCTTGATTGAATCTTGCACGCTAGTTCATCACTTGGCTCGTAGCGATACGGCATTTGATGCGCGTTTCACGGTCACCCTCAAAGCCTCCGTCGCTTCTGAGCTTGTATACGCAAAACAGCTGATCGAAAATTTTGAGTGTTTTAACAGTTTCTATATTTGTATGAGATATGATATGTTTTGTAGATATTCATTGTGGCTAGTTTTACTGTAATAAAAAATTTTGAGTTTTCATAGTTTTTGTGTAGTGGCATTCGAAAGTGCAAAATTGCATAATATTTTTTTATCCTGGAAAGAAACACCAGCTGACTTACCGAAACGAAATAATTCACACTGGACAACAATGTCACGTACGTGAATACGTGTATAAAAACCTCATTGATGTTTTCTTTAAAAAAGAAATGCTGAATTTGAAAAAACAAAACCGCCCATTTTCTGAATTTTTTTTAAATATTAAAAAGTGTTAAATGCAGTTTTATGCATATCTTAACGTAGTTCGTGACACTGTTCTTCTAGCACAAAACCGTTTTATGAAAATGTGGACTTCGAAATTCCATTATACAAAAACTATAAACGCTAAAATAATTTCATCATTATAAAAAAATTGTTACATAGTATGTCAGTAAAACAAGCCGTAACTCGTACAAATATAACATTATTAAAACAATTAAAATATTCGGTGAACCTCCTCCTAATAGCAATATAGGTTTCGAATGCAATGAGAGGAAGCTGATGCTCTGTTGAGACGGTTACCTTGACTGAGGAAGAAACCTATTTTCTGCCATCCAGGGGGCCGATTAACGCAAAATTTGCACTTGTGTTGTTTCTGGTTGCGTTGAATTGGAATTAAGTACTCACTCACACGCAATAGAAGACCCACTTCAATTGCTCTGCACTAGCGTTGCGTTGCGTCGGTGCAAATAGCAGGTGGCGATATTTAATCGGGTCCCTGGGGTGTGGAATGATGTACTCGTGGTGATGTAAAGAATTTTAATGCAAGGAAACTGTAGCACTCCCCGAGAAAACATACCTTTTGACTTTTACCGTCTGCGAGAAACGCTCCAATATCCTGTGAATGAAACTACCATAAGAATATTCAGTCAAACATTCCCAAATACAGAAAAGTCGGAAAATTTCGCGGGTTGCATTGGAGGTGAAGTTAGAATTCAAAGACCTGTCCATATGAGTTATTTACTTATTAGTTCGCTGTTTGTTAGGCTAGTATTTGAGGACACTGAACCATGAAACGCGTCAATGAAAACACACTCGGACTTCCGCGAATCCTTGTTAGATGAAAGTAACAACTGGTAACTTATTGAAGCAGCAACCCTGTCATAGTGGACACAGAGAGAGGGAGTGAGTGTATGTGTACGATTAGCAGTAACAAATTGATTTTAAATAACATTATGGTGTAAGTTATTTATGTTTGTTTCATTTGTTTAATCCATATGTTGTGTATTTTATACAAAGTTAATTTTAATTAGCACCGTGTCATATAAAACCATTATCATATGCCCACTCAATAAAAATGTGTTTAAAGTTAGGAGTTCCAGTTGAAGTCGAAAATATGTAAAAAATTTAAACATGTACAATTCCTGCTTTTTTTTTTTAAATTTACTTCCTTAAATTTACATACTCCCCTATCTGCCGCCCGTTTTTAAGGATTTACGTCAGCAGTTTGCTTTTACACTTATAAAAATAAAATTTAAAAATGCTCTCTCGGTTCTTATACTTAGGTTTATCGTGAGAATTTATTTCTACATTCCCGGAGTTAAAAGTGTGCTTTTTAATAATACGTTTTATCATTACTGAAATATATGTTTTTAATTTATTTTTTACGTATTGTTACAAAATGAATACTTAGTGAGTCGTTATTATATTGGGGGTTCATAAGTTATTATTAGTTGGGGGTTTCGCTCAGATGGTAGTTACACTGTGAGTTTATTTATATGTTATTTAGGGCTAAATGACTTTGAGACAGTTGTAGTTAAACGGGCATTTACGATACTACAAGGCCGGTACTCTGAATACAAGCCGTTTACAAAGTATTGTATTAATTTAGGAGGGGAGCGCAATATTACTGATTATTAAATTATTATATTAAGTTGAGAGTTGCTGTCACATAACTATATCTGATGACCTTACCGAAGCTGGATTGATGAGGAGACGGCATCGACGGACGAGCACGCACTCGCCGGGGCTCGAGCCCGAGTCCCCGGCGGAGAACTGCACTGCTGTTGATCTGATAAGTGCTGGTGGACGACAGACCAACGACAGACAGACCCCGTTTACTTGGTAACTGTGCCATATATCGGCGTGCTTGTCCTCGATATTGTGCAACTACGAGAGGGGTGAGGTGAGTTGCTGTCTTCCGTGGTTTCCCAATGCTGGCTGGCCTAGTTGCAGCCCGAACCTATTTCGCTGTCCGGCTTGCCAGGCAATATCATAACAGTATGCACTGTGCTACTGGATAGTTGACGAGGCAATTAACATGTGGAGTTTGGGTTCAGGTAACTACGGCTACTTAACAAACGAATTGTTTTCATATTTTAGAACCACTTACGTCTATGTGTATTATAAATTCTGCGTCGAAACACGGAACGGTGCGTTGCTCGTTCGTTTTCTGTATAATTCAGGTCTACGGTTGAAATTTTAAAACGTCTTTCCTGGAGCTAAATTTGTTAATTATTCAGAAAGACTTTACTTATTTGTGACTCGATAACGCTAACCGTGTGTCCATTTGTATACCAATAATTTCCATTTGCTTTCAAAAGTACTTCACTATTTTTGAAGTGTAAATATTAAGGATGTGGGTTGTGTTTACATTAACGTCAATTTAGTTTTTGCAACTAAACTACTACTAAAATAGTTTTTTATTATTGTTTTTAGTAAATAAATTACACAATCAGCTTTTCATTTTGTTAATATTGTCTTTCCTTTACAATACTTCACTTAAGTTCAACAACATTTTTTTTTTTTTTTTTATTTTCAAAAATACAAAACCTTTACCCGTGTGTTCACAAAAGTATCCTGAAGTCACTCAGGTTTACAATTACGACTTTGTCATGTGCTTACACGTAAACATAGAAAACTAAAAATGTTGTATTGGTGGGAAACCACACCTCATTCAATATCTAAAAGCTGTGTACTGTTTGCTACAAATGTGAAATTCCGATTTTTTCTTCCTCCTGTCTTGAGCCTGATGTACGACAGTCGCTTAGAAGTCGTAGGCCATATGATGTATCATCATAATACTTTTCACCGAGTCGTGGAACTCTTAGTCATATTACTTGAATAAAATATATATTTTGAAATTTTGAGAATATGATAGTCACGACTAAGCAATCAGCTATACAGAATCAGTACAATAGAAAATGTCTAAAAAATCAAAACTTAAATTGAATTTTGTTACTAATTTAAAACGATTCAAGAATTATGCCAATATAAACAATGTTCATTGTATTAAACAACATTAACTTACAATTTAGTTTTCATATTTTTTTATAAATAATGGTTATTTTGTCATATATAATATTTGTTTACATGTGGTGTAACCGTTTCATTCTACGGGTCAATCTAGGATGGAAGGAGCATTTACTATTCAGACGAATTATAAACTCTATGATTTTAACGTTTGACAAATGGTTTATGGAAAAAAAATGCGCGGGACACTTGGAATTACATCGAGAGCCAAGAAATACTACTATGTGTTTGTACGTTTATGTTTATATATGTTTATGTATGTATCGTCAATAGGAGAAACAACCCATTTAGATAACAACAACAAGTCGACGTATGTTTTTGCGTACGAAGACCAAAATATTAATACTTTATCTTCATATATTCATACATGCATACTCATCTAGTAATTTCCCATGTAAACAATGTAAAGGGGGAGAGAGAGTAAAATACGCTTAAGGACATAATTACGATAATTCCTAAGTTATATGGGTCTTACTGTGAGGTACTGTAACGAGCAAAAATAGTTGGTTTTATAGTCATGCCGTTTTCGAAACTTCGAACCACTACTGCATTTCAGCTGCTAACAGCTTAAAACTTTTAGTCACTTATTCACGATTTATGTTGACAAATGTTGAAATTAAGTGCATTTTTTGTAAACTGTGTATATGCTTATTAATTAGTATTCCGCTTGATCTTTACAGTTGCTAACCATTGCCATAGCAAAGTTGCAGCCACGAAAGTGAATTACGCGATGGGAGACTTAGCTGCAGTATACTAGTAATAAATTTCAACCCTGTGCAGTACAGCCACGAAGGAGGACACGGTACTGAATGAGAAGAATGAGGCGAAGTAATGTCTTTATTCCGCGGTGTACAGGATGGCGTAAATAGAAGCAAAATGGATAGTTTATTACTATTACACCCACAGCGATAGCAACATTAAAACATCTGTTACACAATACCGTACCCATTAATTAATTCATGACAGACAAGTGCAGTTATGTTACTACGTTTACCACTTCATCAAGGGAAATTATATCAGACATATGACGTCCTCTTTATCGTGCGTTCTTTTTGTACCAACCTGTATGAATGATGACTTTCTGTTTGAGTTCCTGGTCAGAGACCAACGAACAATACTCACATACTCCGGAAATAATAATGTATTTTTACAAGCCAGTGTTGTTAGATAACGGAACATAAGATGTTTTAAGCTATTTTGACCAGACTTTGTAAAATACAAATAATAGTACCTTTCATAGTTTTCTTTTAGTGGCCGATGTCCCCTGATGCCAGTTTAAAGTCCTTAGAAATTGAGAAGAATGTGTAGTTTTTACATCAGATAAGACCAAGATAATGTCAGGCTAATTTTCTGTATCGTTACTCCTGTGCTTGCAAGTTTTTTTTAGTTTAATTAATGCAAATTTACAGTCTTAATTGACATTGCAGTTGAGTTTAAGAAACGTTAGTTTTCAAATAAGAATGATCACGTCCTGACTGTATACTTATTCTTGCACACTGACTACAACTGTGTAAAACATTCGAGGTTTTGGATCGATATTGGTTATCATTAGTTTGAAGCACCGTTACATTTTAACAGACCCGGTTAGAACTGCTCTGAATTAACTGAGAAAGTGTGAAATTTTCACGAAAACTGTCCACACGTGTCACAAATTGCATCATTCTCTAATAGTTTATGGAAGACTACGTGGGTTTTATTTTTGCTATTTTCCAGTGTCTATGACTGCAACTAATTATATATTTGCCGATGGCATACAATTAGCGCTTTGCTATTGATATATCATACGCTCTGTGAAATATAGTTTATATATATATATATATATATATATATATATATTTTCTTTTTTTTAAATTTTGACGAACTCTGAAGACTTTTCGTTAGGATGGCAGAATAGGCTTATTAAATCAATATTAGCATGCAAAAGCCAAAATGTGTAAACCATACTAATTGTTTCAGAAATTTTTTGAGCATCAATTTTCCTTTAAGGACGTGTGATGTATTTCTGATTAAATAATTACGGCGTCAAAAAGGGACAACATTTTTATTCCCATGCGAAAGAATACGTTAAAGAAATACGCCTGTCACTCTGAAAAAATATACGCTCACATGGTTGTTGGACTAATACTTAAGATAACAAACTTTGGGTGATATTCTTTATCATAAACGAGATACAGTTACACAGAGCATTTTTTGCCTAACGCAATTTGTAAGGGAGGAATTCACCCTTGAAAACTGAATTTTAAAATGTTACTGTAGGCTGGTTAAGCAAATATCGGAAACGAGTTGAAGTTAAATTTAAGTTCTGTGCACAATGATCAAGAAACCGCTCTTTAAAACTCCTCCCCTCATGTAAATAACAGGGATGGTCACCCTCTTATTGACTAGTACTTTTGTGGCATTGGGTTTTGTGAACACTTCATGTTGCCTTTCTTAACAGTGTATCCTAAGCAACATAAAAGTCCCATTGTAGCAAATTACTAGAATGCACAGTTTACAATAAAATGAACGCTGATGTCTCTGTGTCAACAACACAATACTTGGCATGTAGGCAATAACTGCTACACCCACAATGGAACCGCACACAAATCACTCGTAAATGCATTCTGGACTTTGAAAAATGTATCCTGTGCTACACTTCTTTAGATCCGTCACATACTTCAACCAAGTAAACCTCTACAAACTTACTTTCAAACAACCTCATACACATTCATGCCTATCACACACCGTCATCTTTGACGTATTTCAGGTACGAATTTCTATAAAAAGGGATAGAAATTTGGATGCTAACGATACTTCAAACTCTTAGTACAACTTGTAATGCTCACCACATATGCACTGCTTTGCATTGTATAATTATTTGTATGATTTATTTATCATCAACGGTGCAATCTAGCGACTTGCAACAAAATCATTTTTTCTTTGTAATGTACTGCTCAGAAAGGCAACATTAAATGTTCACAAATCCCAACGCCACAAAAGTTCTGATCAATAAGAGGTGACCTGCCCCGCTATTTTCATGAAGGGCAGAGTTTCACATAGTAGCTTCTTGAAAGGTTTAAGATTTCAGTAACACTAACCATTGTGCATGGAATTGAAATTCAACTGCCCGTCATTTCCGATATTTTTCCAAAATACTATTTTAAAATTAAATTTTCAATTGTGAATTTCTCCTTTTCGGATTGCACTAGGAAAAAATCATGTTTAACAATTCCTCATTTCTGATAACGTATCACCTCCCACAATTTGTAAAGTAAGTTAAGAAATCATCATCCTGTAGGCTTATATTAACCAAATAAAGGAACATCGCACAAATTAATCACATAAAGCTCATAGGGGAAGTTATCGGGAAAAATTGCATCGAAAGAATAGCTAGTAAAGCCCGAGCAGAAAAAAATTGCGTCTAGTCTACAAACCCCCTGGAATATCAGCAACAAGAAAATCACTTTCCACTAAAGCCAAGCTCCGTTACAACCCAATCATTCTCCCAGAATCACTCTACGCAACTGAGAAATAATTATCAACCATCAACATCAAACATATTTGGACCCAAGATCCAAGATGGTGGATGCGGAAAAGCTCGAAAGAATTTAACACTCTGATAGGACGATCCACCTCACTTGCACGGAAATGACGGATGAAAACATCGGACATATAGAAGGAATGAAAGACTCTCGATTGACCAATAAAATCTTCATAATCAATAGAATCAGATAAAACAAATTACGCTCGTTTGTAGACATCCTAAAGGACCTCTCAGAAATCAATATGATCTACTGACAACCACACGGAATGTGACATCAAATAAAATCTACGCATGTAAGTTCTCACCCAATCATCTGAAGCAAGGAATATGAAACTGAAGGATGTACGGACACGACAAAGAAGACAGGCACATGCGAAAGAATGAGAAAATTTTGGGAAGATACGAAAAACAAGAAGACCAATGTCCGATGCTAACTAATGATTCTACGTGTTCATTAGAGGGACCAAATCACTATATCCATATACTATAAACATTAAAATATTAAAAAATGTACGTATATAACACACATGTCATACACCCAAACCTAGCTATTCCCCTCCTAAATAATGACACATTTCGCGTACTTGTATTTTAAGCCACATATAATTTACTTATTATAACCAGGGTGATTTTCTTTACAGAAGTATGGTAGTACATACTATAGTAGTACATATAGGACAAATATTGTAACATATGACCAAATTTAAGCCCCGTTATACTATTTTATTACGTCAGATGTGTTCATTGTAATTTAATTTTACGAGTATTCTATTTTCTGAGTTTTATCTGTTAAATTTATTTTATTTTTGAGATGGCTGACATAGGTTAACTATTTTTGTTTAGTGCTATATGATTACTAAGAGAAAGGCTTAGTTCAGAAAGTGCAGTTTGAAGTAATTTCTCTATAAATTACCGAGTGCAGATATGCGAGTGCTTTGGAGGTGGCTCGAGGCACGACATTGCTACTTTTTGAAATAACTCTGAAGGGTAGCTTTTTGATTGGCTGAAGAGACTAATGTTTCCGTTTTGAATGCATTATACGAGGAAAGG
>PNEQ01133237.1:0-25456 GCA_003012365.1 Medauroidea extradentata | reverse complement strand
CTGTAAGAATATATATACAACTTGTTAGTTTTCTGTACTATTTACATAGATTGACGCAATATTTACTCACCAAAATATTACATCAGCCACTTCGCGTCGTACCAAGAAGGAGACTGACGCGCACATCGTGGCTACTAAACGAAATAGCGTCCTCTGTTTTCTTGTTTTCCCGCTAGATGGCAGTTGCGTACAAGGGCACACCACTACTACCCACTCATCACTGCCAGTTTTTTTACAACAACCATATGGCCTTAATGGTATACATGGCGTTATTTGGTCCAGGTACCTTATGAGAATATAGCGATGTAGTGTATTTTGTTTTACTGAACTGCTCTAATGATACATTTTTTATCTGTTATTCTAAACAATCTGTTAATTAATAAAATAAACAATATTACAAACAGTCCCGCTAATCAGAAACACATATTTTATTACTTTCCTTATAAACATTTACATACTGCTTATTGCAATCCTGCCAAAGCATACACACACCTGAAACTTTTATTGTCTCCAACACTAACCTAACAAAAAAAAATGTTATTCCAACTCGTCTTGTGACGACCAGCTTAAGGATGTTCAAATGAGGAAAATTGTAACTTTAAATTTGTACGGAATAGGTAGTGTTAGTTTTGTATACCTTACTTGGTAGAACATTTTCCTCCTGCAAAAAAAAAGTTAACTTAGGTGTTTTTCCCACAACGGCGTTGCAAAGTCAATATTTGAATGTTGTACTTCATATAACCCCCGAAAACCAATTAACATAATGCGACTGAATAATTCACAGTGAAACTACACGTCCCGGGATACGGATTGAAGCATACGGAAGCCCACTACAAAGTAGTTTTGTATTTTAAAAACGACATATCAGGCAAATGTTCCCCTCGTGCTTTTCTGACAGTAATTTTTCTGTAGGTTAATGTTTAACAAAGAGATGTCTCTACATATGGATTCAGTTCATGTTTACGTGTCAATCTGGATCGAAAATTTTACTATAAACACATTTCAGTTCACTTTCACTTCAGGTTCGCTCCATGTTGAATCCAGTCCAAGGTAAGTCCAGCCCAGAATTTTTCTGTAAAATCACTAAGTGACATACAACTTGACACAATGAGAGGAACTTGAACTGCCATTGTCTGTGCTATGGAAGAATCCTAACATTCGCCTGGAGCGATTTCGGGATTACCAGTGGAAACACTAATTAAGGGATCGAACCCAGATCGCCTAGGTGGGAGGTGAGAGGTCTGACCCCCCGACCACCGCGTCCCCAGTTTAATTGTATAAATTAAATTAAATGAACTAACCACATAACGAATTCACATTAAATGTTTTATTGTGTAAAGTGTCTATAACAATTATTATGATCTTTGTGTCAACGCGGTAATACAGTAGAATTTGAAATGTGTTTGCCCAAATATTAAATATTTATGTTAGGGTTATATTTACGCAGATTAGTTTTCGTGAGTTTTATTGGTGCGTGTTTTACTCATTTCTGTACTTGAAGGAACATTAAATTAATGCAAAATGTACTGTCACTGAAAGTGCAATTATTTACAGTACACTTTATAGAGTTAATTTAGGACGTTTAAGTATGATTTAAAAAGGACTTAGTCAATCCTGAAGAAAATTTAGCTAATGTTCTGTCGACTAATAAATACACAGTAAAGACTGAGTGTTTGCATTTTTTTTTTGCGAAGTAAATTAACTTACAGTGAAAATGATTTTTAACTGAAATTTCTTGACTTTGTAAAGTTGCAGGGGGATTAAACTACTTTACGCATTGAATAATCATTATCTTCCCAATGCAAGAAGTACATATTTGAATATTAAAAATGATATCTACCTACGATAAAGTTTAGTCCCTTAACATTACTTATTTAAATAATTTCGCAACGATTTTATGTGATGTATTCTTCTGCTGCTTTATATAGTCATTTTTGCAGGTAGCCACGCATTTTTTATCGTCCACAAACCTTGTACGAATGGTATTTTAATTTCCATGTTTCATAAGTACTACACTATTTGTAACGCTGAATACCGACTAAACTAACTTTACATTTTCCACAGGGAGTTTGTGTAAACCTGACCTGCATCCATTTAATGATAGCATTCATAATGTATGAAGAAATAATTTTTAAAAATGTGAAACAGTGAATTTTCCAAATTATTACATAAAAATTCTCTATTCATAAACTGTGATACTAATAATTTCTGAAACGTCAAAATTACAATATTTTAATGTTTCATATCATTGCGGATGAATAATTATGTGGGTATTTAATACAATGAAGCTCTTTGATGGCGAGCGCCACTCATTTTATAATTCAAGCACTGTTTGATGGACGATATTGCTGCTAAAAAGTTCTCTTCCGCGCAAACATGTTTAAACAATATTTGATAAACTGTACCAAAGCAAATATATTTGATTTCGGTAAAAGGTTGTTATTTCTATTAAAAAGATATAGCGAGTTTGCAATGAACATATTATTTTCTGAAACCTATATGTTCATTAATTGTCCAGGACAAAATCATAAGGTGTTTTTTTGTCTTTATGAGCTGTATTAATTACACCCTCTAAATTTTATATGTATAATCTGTTGCAATAACCTTGCTTATAATTTTTATGTATCAATGTTCTGTGCTTTGTACGCATTCCAGAAAATGAGACGGCCTAAGATCAAAATACTATATCAGTAGGTGCCTATAAACGTAATCACATCAACACGAAAGTATTATTTTTATTATTTCATGAAACCCCCAAAAATTTGACCTGTATGGAACGAATAATTAAAAAATTACATTTATTAGCAATGGAAATGCTATTCTAATTGTTTTCGTAACTTCGAAATTAATTCTAAATTTTACGTCAATGTACTGATAATGTTATATTCTGAATTGTGTCTATCAGGCAGGATTTTATATTACGATATTTTCCAGAACAAAGCTAGTAAGAAATGTTTCAGTCAAAACACGTAGGGACATTGTGGCTATTCGATAAGGGAAGTGGATTATATTACAAGAGTACATACCGACCAACGTGCTTTCAAGATTATTTCTTAAATATATTGGTACATTGAGATGGTGATACGAAGGTTTAACATGGCAGGAGAAGTGGTAGCACCCAGAGAAAATCCACTGTCAGACTTTTTTTAACATGTGAAGGTCTACAACGTGTTACCGGAATTTACAGATCACTAACTATCGTATATCTAGTGTTGTTAGAATTGAAACCGTGCACTGGCTTCCGGCTACCGTGGGCGCCTTCAAAGTACGTAAGTACGTAGATATCGTAATACGTTGGTAGCGATAAAAAGGCGTTAGGCCTGTCAGCTGAACGCTTTTAAGTTTGAGTTTTTTTCCGGAATGTTGTCGATACGGGAAATTTTTTATATTCTTCTCTTTAGTTTTCGACAATATCGAAACAACTAATTAAACAAGACTGGTGAAATAATATTACTATTCTCTGCAAGTTATTCAGCCTAACTGTACGTTGTGAATATGGAAATTTGTAATGATTTAGATTAAAAGAATTTAAAGTTTCAAGAAACATAATTTAGACAGCAGATTATTACTAAAAGAGGAACAAATATATCGGCATACAAAAACCGCATTTGAGAAAAAAAATTTTACTTGGGAAATTGTGTTGGTTATTTTAATTTCATGCTTGTTTGTAGGCAATAATTGAAGTTCATTATGCAGTATATTTTGTTTTGTCTAAAGGTGGATTGGTAATTGTCAATGTTCAGGGCGATAAAAGGCAAACTGATAATTTTTTTAGTCATTGTTTAAAAAATCTTAATGTGTACTCGCATAAGGTATAAAGTGAACAAAAATCGTCCAGTATTAACATTATTATTCAAAACTAATATAATTTAAAACTGTTTTTTTTTCTGTAAGTTGGCACTACCATGGTTGACTGTTAACACAGGAGTAATCTTAACCTATTTTTTTGTTTTATTATTATTTTTACTGTGGGCATATCAATATGTAAAGCGCGGTGACGAGCTAAGACACAGAAACAACCCAATTTTTCAAAAATAGAATTAATAATTTCATTAAAACAAAATATACATTTGAAGGTTATTAGGATGACCCACCTTACCTGAGGTTCGCATACTAAAGCTGATGTTTTTAAATAATAGAGCACCTTGTCACTGGGTTTGGATCGCTGTTGTCGCGTTCACTGACCCGGATATAAATATGACCGTGTGGACATGCCGCACTGCAGTCGGAAGAGATGAAACGCTATTTTTCATCGGTACGTTCAAAGAATATAAATGTCATTGTAAACAACGGCTGCTGAAGCCAGGCGCGTGACCGAGTTGGTTATGAATTGCCTCATTTTCTGAATATTATTATTGCCCGAAACATGATTTCCCTGTCCGGTGGTCGCTTCTGTATTCCGCACACGCTGCACCGCTGTCGTCGGTCGCGCTTCGGTAGACGGATCGCAACCGGAGACCACACGCGTCTTTGTTAAGGCTTTGCGGTGCTAAATTACATCACACTCTTGTAACAATACACACTTGGATTCCTTATTTAAAGCCGCACAACTTTACGGGACGTCATTGTGATGCTGTGTTAACACCCCCAAACCAGGATGAGAGAAACGAATTGCAAACAACCCCGGATGCACATGTCATGGAAGAGTTGTACGGCGCTATGAAATACTGTCCGGAGAACAATGCTAAAGCACCATTTTTTCTGCATCTCTCGCCCATTTACGTTTTCTGCAACGTTTACGACAATGGTCAAGAATACAATTTGTGACAGACCCATTTATATTTACGCAACGAACGATATTCTGGTAGATATATAGCTAAGTTTCCAAGAACCTGTAAAAATTAATACGTATAATTCCGCGATACATAAATGCACGTAGAAAGAATTTTTTCTATTATAAATATGTTCATCATATTTGTGATGCACTGTCTTTCCACAAAGGCAGGGGTAGGGGACATGCATTTAGTTTTTACAAAGCAATTTATATGTGACAACGGTTTGAACTCAAAAGCTGCACAGGACGGTGTCAAAATCATGTACGTCCTTATTAAGGCGATGATCAGGACGTGTTTGAGGCAAAAATCTATTAAAATTGCGTGATTGTGTGCTATTTACTGGAGCGTTTATGTAATTGTACTTTAATTTGTTTTCTTTATTTTTAAGTTAAACTAATAACTTGAATGGTTTTCTAGTTCAGTACTTTGTCCGTACATTTAAAACGTTTTACCATCAGTGTTATTTCATTGGCATTTGTAATTGCAATGCGTTTAAGTGATTATGTTTGTCTTGTGCAGTATTACAGCAGATGAAGCTGTGCGTACTGCACAGTTGTTTGCTGTATCGCAATGGTGGAAAAACGTGTAAATTAATATTTTCAGCGCAAATACACGGTAAAAATTACTTGTTGGATTGCAGAAATGAGGAAAGGGGAGGAGATGGTGGCTGAATAGTCTGACCATTCGCCCCCCACCAAGGCGATCCGGGTTCCGTTCCCGGCGGGGTCAGTTCCCGGATTTTCGCATGTGGGAATCGTGCCGGACGATGCCGTTGGTCGGCGAGCTTTCTCGGGGATTCCATTTCCCCTCCCCGCTGCTCCATACTCACCTCATGTCACCCCTCACCTGCGTTGAAGTCTTCAATGTTAAGCGCTGACCAAAATCACTCACATACTGCAATAATGAGTGGCGGATTACGTTAATCTCGCACGAAAGCACCCATATACTTACACTGAGTCGTAGGTTGATTATAGTCCTCAGTGTTTTCCAAGACCACCAGAGTAGGCTTATATAGCTATGAAGAACTAGCCTGTTGAAGTTTTTACCGCCACTGAGATGACGCCTGGCACTAGAGTATAATATAGTAATCCTGTATGGAAACTCAAGTGTGTTTGACGTTCTCCCAGTCAGTGTAGCACACCTTCAAGTAACACCTGAGATGACCGGAAACAGATACTTGATCTGGCGCAGGAAGACACCTTTGACAAAAGTCCTCGGCTATGGCGAATGAACGGTGTTGCCGTGTCACAATTATCCTTACTCACACGGCATTTCTAAATGTCTTCCCAATACGTCTATATATAAATAAACACACACTTCAAACTAGACTTTGGCGTATTTAAAAATACGTCACATCTATCAGAGACCCTTTTTGAGGGCCGTAAAATGACTGGAGCAGCCTATCCTTTATCAGAACTGCAGTGTATGGACTAATGCCAGCCTGATTAAAAACAGAAATCGAAGAAGCTTTCACTTTATGCCAATTCTAATTGTAGAGCCTTCGCTCAGTGTCCCATAGGAAAAATACTACGAGAACACTAATATTGTCAATCTGAAGCACCGGGTATAAAGACAGTGATATTCTTGACGTCTGGACAAGCGTCACTTATAAAATCCATTTTTTATATTGCCTCCTGCATATAAATGTAGCAAGGACACACCTTAAATTCCTCCAAAATCTTCATGAGACATCTTTTAATGTTTGTTTCAATGAGATTTGACAATAGGAATGTAGTGGTTCATGGACATACACTATTGCTTATAATCAACAAAACATCAGAAATGGTGTCTCTCCATAAACCTATACATTCCAATTATTTTTCCTGAGACATTGATAGTCTATTCAAGGTCCGTGGAAATTGCTACCATCTTGTAAATTTACTGCGTGTCTATGTGGAGGTATTGCTTCAAACCATATTATAACGAACTTACTGCCCGGCAAAGGTGCCAGAATCTGCCCTCCTGTATCTAACCCCCATGCCTAAACGAAAGACGTCTTCCAGAGTGTCCGAATAGCGGCGGTGTTAATTGGCAGCATCTCGGTCCCATAAATACAGCCTTTTTGACGAACTGACAAACAGAATCTTTTAGCATAAAGCTAATCAACCACAATTAAATGCTAGAAGTCAGCTGGTCATGTACAGAAAATATCGGAATACTTTGCCAAATACCTGTTAATAAACAAACTTAAAATTTTTCTATGCTCCAAGGACGCTTTTCAGCCAGCGCACTGTTAACTAATAAACAACCTTTAAAAACTAATTCCACACTTGTCACGTTTTCTCTTATCTCACATGATTGCACGACCTAATAAAGAAAACTATTAACTCGTGTACTCATCATGGACTAAGCTGAAATTGTGAGCATAAATAAATATCGTTCGAAAATTACACCCCAAACTGAAGTCTTACGATTGGGTGCCCGTTGGCGTCTGCTTGCCCCGGAGTATAATATATGACCCTACAATGGAGAGGTGCCGGAATGAGGAGGGTGGGGAAAACTGGAGATGACAGGGAAAACCCGTCGACCGGCGATATCGTACGTCACGATTCCAACACGCAAAAATCCAGGATCCGGTCCCGCCAGGCATCGAGCCCGGGTCGCTTTGATGGGAGGCGAGTGGTCTGACCACACGGCCGCCGCGGCCCTCCTTAGAAATCATGTGTAACAACGTAACTCTCCGGTAAGTATTAAAACATGGTACTAAGAATCAACGAATAATAAATCAACAGACAAAATTTTCACATAATATTATCTTCGCCAAACGCATGTAGGCTGTAGTTGTCCAGTTAACAAGACATTCAAAATCGTTTCTGAGAAGATTCAGTTTCAGAAAATTTTGTACCTCCAGCAGAAAACTCTTTATTCAAATTGTTTAACATGCATTTATGTAGTCCAGAAATCTTAACTCACGTTACTATGCTATTAATAATCACAAAGTTACCTAAGTTTTACGCGTACACCACACAAACACAAATGGGATGTGTGTGTAGGTGTGTGCATATATTTGTATATGTAGTTGTGTAAGTGTATATATATATATGTATATATATGTAGTTGTGTGTGTATATATATATATATATATATATATATATATATATATATATATATATATATATATATATACACACACACCCAAACACACACATACACACAAGGTGAGTCAGGACGGAGTGCGTTAATGTCTTGTCGTGATAACTCACAAATAACCACGTCCAAAATAACGTGTTTACAATTTGTCCCTAAAGTGAAAGTTGGGGGAGTAATGCTACCCTAAAAATATTTTTCCAAATTACATTGTATTTAAAATATAAAATACTACTTAATGTTACAGTGTCTTAATACTTCACTGTAGTTCATGTTCTGTAGAATATTAAACAGAAGCGGAGTATTAATAAAAAACGTTCGTCTTGTGGAACATTGCTAGAGTCAGCCGTTTTGGAGACAATCATGTATAAAAATGTATTTTTGTAACGCCTTGCAAGGCGTGTAACCGAACTAATAGGCATATTACAATAATACTGTTGCGACGGATCTATTATTTAATATTAGTAACCCACAATTTTATGTAAAATTCACAAAGTTTTACAAAATCTTACATCCAGGTAACCCCATTGTTACTAATGACAATAAATAATTCATTGTTTACAAACCAAATGACACGATTTGTAATATCACTAATAGAATTTTTGCATCACTGCATATGGTACCAGCTTTGTGTAGTGGTTAGGTCGCACTCGTTCAAATAAAGCAATTTACGTTCATTTATCAGAGAGGTTAGCAGGATGTACGATTTTGTAATACTTGGCGAACATTGCCATAAACTTGTGGGTTTTATTTTAAGGCCATGGTCTCTTATTTCTACTTTTCAGTTTTATTATTTTTTCCCGCCTAAACGAGGGCAGATATCAAAACTTTGTTAGGCAGTTTTGCTTTAAATTGCCTTCTCCATGTTGGCTGATTTGTTCAAGGCAGGAAAATGTATGATTTTAGCTAATAGTGTTATTAACGAAATTTTGGTAAAGTTTGAAATCGTATAATATCTTGTTATGAAAAGATTAGTTATAACAGCAAAATCATTTTAAACAAAACTTCCAAACAGATTTTTTTATATATGTTCTCGTTGAAGTTTAAAAAATTATTATCGCAAAAACAGTATAAACAAAATAGCGTGTCTTTGAAGGGTGCAGTTTCCTTGCCCACAGAGTCCAACTGATTTAGAGTACTACGCACCTGTATTTACACCATTCGTGTAACAAATCTTAGATAATTATTCTGTCGCAACAATATTGTTGCAACATGCCTATTACTTCGGTTACATGTTTTACAAGGATGTCGCAATGCATGCATATTTTTCAGGCTGTACAAAAAAACTTTAATTTTACATCAGATTTCCTCGAAAACGGCTAACTCTAGCAATTTTCTACACACGACTTTTTTTATTAAGTACCGTGTATGTATGTATATATATATATATATATATATATATATATATATATATATATATATATATATATATATATATATATAACCGCAAACTCATGCCAATAAACTGTGAGTTTTTAAGTGATACAATACTTCCGAAAGGGATTTTCTTGCCTGTGCTTGTGAATTTTTATGTCTTAGAACAATCATATCTGATTACTTCGTTTGGTCTCTTTGTTTCTGTATTCCGCTTCACTTACGTATTCGCATATCGGAAAAGTACCGCTGTCGACAGAGAAAGTAATAATATTTTTGCACATGGTTGGTAACCGAGAACTGCGTGATGTGAAAATAAAAATCGGTGACGTATGGTTCCAAAAATAATATATATTACGTATTATTTAATACAATTTTAATTATAAAAAAAAATATATATATTTTTTCGAAATTGGTTGATAAACTGTACAGTTCGGCCTCTTTCTAAACAGTATGTTTACGCTGAAACTAAAAATACCTTGTGATATTTTTTTAACAACGGTATGTAGAAACTTTAAAATTGCGAATCACTATTTAAAACCGTCTAATATTATTGCCAATAAAAACTATCTAGACTGGACACATTATATCATTCTACATGAATTTATTCACACCACACATACGTAGTTAAAATGTTAATTCTGTATACTGCATAAGTTTAAACCATGTTAGTTTAAAAATTACTGAAATAATTGCAAATTTAAATATTTAGTATCTGCAAAATATATTTCCAATTTAATTATACCTTAGCTTTAGTTGTACAGTTACGTCTACTAACAGAAGATGGGAGCAGATATTCGTAGTCTGTATAGAGTACATATTTGTATTATTCACACCCTCTTCTTCACCCAACAGAGAAAATGTTTTGAAATGTTCCATACAAACATGGCATTCGTCTGATATATTACACGAAAGCGTTATGCAATATTTTTCAGTTTTGAATTTTTCTTATTGTACTTTTTAGTAAGCTAGGTACTCATGAAATAAACATCAAATTTTTTCAATTATTTTTAGAAATGTTTATGGTACAGCGCGTTTCAACAAGGAAACTTTGTAAAAAAATTAGCATGGCTACAACATCACATATATGCTTTAAATAAACTGTAAAATGAAATACGTGAGCAAAATACTTGCCACGAACGCAGATAAGAGAATCGTTCAAATATCCGTTATCCTTTATATTGAAAGCCTTATCAATTCCTTGCGTCAACATATACTGCTAGTGTACACATATTTATCATAGGTGTTTCTACCCCAGAAAGTAATCATCTGATTATTATCAAAGTTATAACCGAAAATTCCTTCTTGGATACTGTTGTTACCTCATTTTCTGCAGTCCTAATTTTATCCTGAAGTAGCTCACTATCCTGTAAACATGTTTACCTTAATATTGTTCGAAGTATTGTAGATATGACAAATAAATGCAACTCTGTATCAGTGAATTATTTTTAGTTTATATTACTTTCTATAATTCTATACACTTTTACGGACTCTATTTTAATGAATGTATGTTAACATAGGTTTTGTACAAAGGGGCATCCACTAATTCTCTTTTCAGTCGATTTCATGCGTAAAGGAAATATATTGACTTTTTTCAATTAACTCTGAGAATTGTTTCTCTGCACTCTTATATTAAAGAACAAATTGCTCTTCATCACTGTTTCCTAACTGACAAACACTGGAAACTGCTGACTTACACTAAACTATTGAAATATTACTTATTATATATTTACTCCAGCTGTGCTCAATTAAAAATATATTTTGTTTTGTAGTCAGTCACTACGGCCTAGCGATATTCTGAACTCAATTTACTGACGAAATAACCAGTGCTAGTTATTAGATGTATTTTCTATTAATGTCGGTACATAAATTTTCGATAAATATCGTTAATTGACATTTCAATATGAGTCAATATTGTTGCCACTCAAATCTACGCGCATTTGTAAGATATATTTTCCAATGACGTTATAGCTATTGAGACATTTCAACAAACTTAAAATTTAAATAAACCTAACGTTACGTAAAAGCATATTGACAAAGAACTTTTTAGACTCAATAGTATAAGTATCTTCCGTTTGTCTTAAAATTATTTTGAGAACATATCAACGCAAAAAGTATTCCTAGAGATCTAATGACATTCTGACGTGGGCGAGGGAGTTCACTGGTTGATATAAGCTCTTCCATAGAAAATAACGGCCTATTACAAAGTCTGACGCACTTTAGAAGAATTCGCTTGCTTTAGACGCACTTTCGAAGAAGTCGTTGGCTTGCAGGTGCTCTATCTAAGAACTCTCGTTAATATTAATGCCAAAGGAATTTTAGAGTGCCTCTTAGTTATCATTACTAACGTGATTGCATGTTTCCATATAATGTCAAACACAGCGAATATTTCCTCGAACGTCGAAATCGGATATCAGTTTTGCTGAGGTGCCTTGCATTAATGGCTATTGCATTCACGAATTGTGTATTCATTTTAATTATTGTTTCTTTATTTCCAAACTACTCATTTAGCTTATCGTTTTTTAGTTGCTTTTATTTTACAGGCATTGCTCCCATAACAAGCTTGAGTTCTGCTCATGTTTCAAGAATGTGTCACCTTTGGGTTCCACGTTTTTATTTGTTAGATCGTTAACTACTGTATTTAGATATTTTATGTTTAACCAGGATTGTTTTTATGTGCGTTTACAGAAAATATTTTTTTTTTTTTGGTGTATGGAATTTTGTAAGATGTATATTCAAACTGGGTGATTCCACAAAATAACGGAGTAATTTGTAAGTTAAATTGTTAATATGAGCGTTACTTTTGAAGACGTTTTTACAAACTTATTTTATTTAACTATAATCGACAATATTCCAAATTTTGTGGGTGGTGTCCAGAAGTATAATTTGTTTCACCATGCAATCTTTTGTTTATAAATTGAAGTGATTTATAATCAGCTTGACAACTAATAAATTGCCAGGATGTAGTTTGAGTGTGACGAGAGTTAAAACTTGCGACTGTAGTCAACAGTTGTGTCATGGTTAGACGAAGCTCATCTAGACTGTCCGCGATAGCTATATATGTTGGTTGGTGGTGCATTAAAGTGAATTGTGGGTGATCCCAACGACGTATATTTTTGTTACAGATTCCTTGGGAGCTTTTATGTTATGAACGTATGAAATAAACTGTTTGGAGATAACATTTTATTCAATGAAACAAGTTTTGCTTTTTCGCACTGTGTTTTTTTTTTTTTTGTTTCTTTATTCATTGCAACCAATAACAAAATTTATTTTTCTATTAAGATGGAAGCCAGAAGACAGAAGCAGAGTACTGTCTGAGACTACGAAACGAGCACAACAGCAACTTGAGGCTCGGGAGAGTGTGGTCGCGAAACTAAAGCGTGTTTCTGTAAGTTTCGAAATCATTATTTAAGTTCTGCCTTGGACATTATTCGGTCATGCCACTGTTAGTTACAAATAACGCGAGATTAACTTAAATCATGATTATTCATACTACTGTGTATTTAATGACTGGTGAGTCAGCCTGTTTAAACCATATAATCAGATACTCGTATCGGGAACTCTCTTAAAGAGGGACTGAAGAATTATTTGATTAGGCCTAAGTCGTATTGGAACTCATCGAGGAACACTTTCAGTGACAGGACTTCCCAAAGTTCGTGATATGGTGAAGTTTGTTCACCAAATAAATCAAGATTCTGAAGCTGCAGCTCAACTGTGATCTGCAAAGCCCGACCAAACAAACTCTTCGCTGCGCAGTGCTTCGGTGGGAAAGGCGAACCATCTACCCAAATCATCACATAAAAGACTGCACCACAGATTGTATGTACCGCAAATTATTTATCATGAGGGGTTACTAAGCTTTTTATTGGGCATCCCAGGATTTCAACGTGACTTTAAATAACAGCCCAGCTAACTGAGTGAATAATATTTTGAGACCATAGTTGAAAGACGCTAG
The DNA here is from genome assembly GCA_003012365.1 of Medauroidea extradentata. NCBI lineage: Eukaryota > Metazoa > Arthropoda > Insecta > Phasmatodea > Phasmatidae > Medauroidea > Medauroidea extradentata. The sequence goes on along the minus strand of PNEQ01133237.1, from coordinate 12,265 downwards.
GAATATGTTAAATAGTTCATTTCGGTAATGCTTCACACTTATATGAGGACTTTTATTTAATTGTTTAATTTTTACAAGAATTCGCCCATAAAATAACTGCCCACCAAAACTAATGACTGGTGAGTCAGCCTGTTTAAACCATATAATAAGATATTCGTATCGGGAACTCTCTTAAAGAGGTTGTACAATAAATTCCTACAGTTGATGAGCAAGGAAGATACACCATTCCCAAGATAGCAAGAGGTCAGACTGTCCCTATTGTAAGGGATCATTCATCCCTGGAAAATGTGGTACATTAATATGAAAAATAAGGTGGGATTAATCCGAAATAACTTATCATATATGAGCTGTAGTTACACTACCTTAAACAATTGATACGATAGTTTTAGGTTGAGTTTTCTATGCGTTGATAACTTACGGCATTTTTTGTTAAATGTCGCAGTTGAAGGTGAAATATTACAGAATGCAGTTAACCAGTTAAGCTACCACTGTTATAATTTGTCCATGTGGTATTTCAGTAAACCGCTCAATATTAAACTTGAGCTTGCACTGACCTAAGGATTCTGAATTTTTATGAAGTATAGTAAAAGCTATTATTATTGAGCAAATTTATTTAAAAACTTTCAAAGGACTACAAAATATATTCAGCAGTATTAACATATTTGGTGACTGTAGATTGTACAAGTGTCATTCATATCAAAAGAACGTTCTGAATTAAATGCAACGACTACGAATTCCGAAATGCTGGAGTCAAAACGCTGACAGTTATTCCAACAAAGAGGGAATAGGTATAGACTTGTTTGGTAATGGGCATTTTGAGGTAAAAGGTGGCTGTGTGATAAACTCACTTGGACACATGACACTGCAAGAGATAATTTTTCGGATGAACTAACTTACCGTTTATTGCAATTTTTTACTGTCAATTTTTTTTCCTTCTTATCTGCCAAAATTTTGTTTCTTGAAATACTAGCAAAATCATCGAAAATATCAGAATTTTCTGGGTTGTGTCACGAAGAATAGTATTTTTGTAAATGTGTAAATGCTGATCATACCGAGCGAAGTGGCGCAACGGTAAATGGTAACACGTCCGACTCGCATTCGGGAAGACCCGGGTTCGACCTACGGTTCCGGCCATCCTGATTTTAGTTTTCCGTGTTTTCTCGAAATCGCTCCAGAAGATTGCTGGGATGGTTCCTTAACCAAGGAATGCTATTACCGACTCATCTCCCAACCCTGGTTCTTGTACAAAGTTGTGCGTCGCCGAAACATAAAGCCCACTTACCGTACCTTACCTTAAATGCTGTTTATAACTATATGGCTGGTATTGAAAACTAGCTGTTGCTCGCGTCTTCATACGCATGGTTTCCATTTTAGTGCGATATTATATTTACATGTCGTTTGGGATAAAGTGAGCAGTAAAAATTTTACCTTTGAAAAATATTACTATCCATTACTGGACATAATTCAACGTCAACCAAAGTTTTTACTTCTTGTATGTTTGGCACTGAAGTTACCCAAATATAGCTTCGTGTATTTTTCAACTTAATTGCAACAATACTATAACTTAACCAACTGAAATTTACATACTTGTATATTATATTATTAATAAGTATTTTGTATAAGACTATAAATAGCTTCCTACTGACAACACAGTTAATCTTACACGCGCAGTCATCAAGTGACGAGTCCAGAGAGGGTAGACATTACACGTCATTAACCGTTACGCATACAATGATACGAATTGGCTGAAGCTTTTCTAAGTACTCACTTTATCCCGGACTTCCTATAGTATAATCTTGGCATGCATTGCAATGCCACTCATAGAAAGTGTTTTTGTGTTGGAACTGTTTATTTAAGTGCCCTTGAATATAGACCTATAATTTTTTTTTTATGTTTGTTCTTCCACCTGGTGTATAAACGAATAATTCAGAAGGTTTCCTACTTGTGAGTAGGCACATACAGCTGTCCAAGTTAGAAACATAGACATCCAAATTTAGTCCACACATCAACTCTCCAAAGATTCATCACAATCGGATGAGTGATGTAAGTGCGCATACGTTATTAACAAACATACATACATAATTAGGATTTCAAAGAAAATAATCAATTATAAGATTAGTAAAATATAAGATGAGCAAATCCCGTATATTTGATCGATTTTAAAGTGCAATATATTTGAGTCGCGTAAAAGTTCACTCTAAAATATCTTAATTAATTCGTAAAAAAAAAGTATTCCTTTTTTTTAATAATAAAAAAAACAATGGAAAAATACATGTTTTAATGAAAGTTGTGGCACAAAACATTTACGGCAATTCAAATTTCATATAGGCTATGCAATGATAATACTGAAAATAATTATAAATCTGATAAGTTAAGATAATTTCTTTAATTTTCTAAAAACATTATTCTGAAACAACATTTATTTTGTCAAACCCTAAATCGGCCAGAATGATGTTATGGATAATTAATAGAGTTTTATAAGCATTTTTGAAAATAAATTTTGGCTCCACTCAATTTTTTGGATTACCTGTTCTACTCCCCCTGCTCCGTTTAGCCGCCCCATTCCTACACGTAGCCCCTTCTTTGTCACAAAACTTCGCGGGCGTATGCACAAATCACAAAAGTGTCATCGCAATCGGGTGAGTGGTATAGGAAGGCATACGTTACAGACACACATGCATATATATATATATGTGTGTGTGTGTAGGTGTGTGGGTGTGTGTGTGTGTGTGTGTGTGTATAAAAGAGTCTGCATCACAGAATTTTTTCTGCGAACGTGCAGAAAATTTTTCTTTCGAGTAATTCCGTTTTAAGACACAATTTGAACACTTAAATAACCGAGAACTACACTGACAGAACATTTTAGGCTAAATATATATTTATGGATGACGAGTTTTATTATTACTTTTTTATATCAGTGAAACAGATGATCAACAATTTTCACTTTTTTCGTATTTTTCGGCAGATATAAATAAACTTTTTAAATATATAAAAATATTTTATCGGTCAGTTATTAATTTGCTAAGGCATTTCGAATTAATCATATTCACTGATCTTGAAGGTATGTGGTGGAATAGACAGAAAGGTGACAATATTTTCATTTAAACGTAAATAGAAGAAGATTATCACCTATGTTATCTTCAATCAACTTTCGTGATTAAAAGTAGTAGGTTATATTTTAAGCAACGTCTTGAGTAAATGCAACAGCATAAAAAAAATTGCTGTCATCAGTGAAATACACGTTTAGAAGTAGCAGCGAGTTGGTTAACACGTAATGAGAATATGAGAGCAAAGTTTAATGTCTGCACTCTGCAAGCATGAGTGCCAGCTATTTTAAAAACAGATAAACAAGTTGGATTAACATTGTATTTAATGGCATGGTGAGAACGGACATCAACGATAAAATATCTGAGTAGTATGGTAGTTAGTTTTTGCCACAAAACTTCTACAGCTAGAATTAAGTTGTAATACTCGCATATCCATCTACATTTTCAACATTAATAAAAACGTTTTAAAGGTAATACGGAACACCGCTAAACTGCAGACAAGAGTTCTGGGTCAAAATAAACTATATATTTTGGTCTTTATCTCTTGTTCAGTGTCCTTTAGCTGAGCCATAAATCCGAATCTGTTTCCTTAAATAATTTACTGTCGACAATATGACAGTGGGAAACTTTGTGCAGAATAATTGCTAAAGCTTTTCTGGTAAGAATTTATCGTCAGTGAGCAAGCGATATAACTAAGCTAATTATTTGACATTCCCAGCTATAACTCATTTGTTTTTAGTTTAGAAGTATTCATTCTGTCATTTTGGGAATACCATGAACATATAGACAAATAAATAATCAGTTGTAACACTTAACCAGCTTACAGCCCACAATGGCGTGACAGTGAAACAATTGAAACATTTCCCCGCTTATTTACAAGCAACTTGTTAATAAAATTTATTTGCTGGGTTGAGTCGAATGGTATGTGTTGTTGTATAGGCTGGCATTCTAGGGACTATTACCAAAGACATTCTGGATAATATATCTGCAGAACTCCTTCACAAACATACTCCACTACAGAAATAGTTATTTCAGTACCAGACGAAATTAATGAAGAGGAAAACATATCTTGTAGCTACCGCCCAATTTAATAGAATTAATCTCAGGGCATGAAAAGTAATAGTGATCAACAGAAATAATATTTTTGAACATCAAAACCATTGTATAGACCGGTTTATGATCCAGATACCACAGTAGCACTAGTAGTAATCAAAAAGTAGTGTAACCTAAAAATGAAAATTACACAAAATTGAAACAGCATAGCTCAGAGCGGAAAACAAGGCAAACGAATGTGGAGGGTATTCGTACGTATATTATACAGACTGTTTAAATGAGACAAAATACTTTTCTTAAATGCGTAGGCTATTAGTGAGTTAAAGAAACTAAAACATAACAGGGCCTATCGCCGGCACAGAGCATTATTTATTGCCTTCGGAACTCAGCTGCTTTTCCACGGCATTCGCTACGTCGTCCCGTATTCGTGTTCTACATCCCAACATCTTGTTTCTTTCGTTGCAGGTCTCTTGGTCATCATAAAAAAAAAACTAAACCTTTCCCTACTTGTTATTGGGATCAAAAGTGTCGATGAAAACAGTACGGCGCGGTAGTGCGAATTGAACTTATACATTATGTTTTCCAATAACACCGACAAACACCAACAAGTTATTTCTTATGAGCAAATAAGATAATTTAAACTTTTCGCCTAAACTTAATAGTAAGGGAGTAAGTCTCTCTGTATCAAAATTCAAAATCGTATTTCCCCAAAATATCGGACACTAAATGACATAAAATAACAATATTTTTAGCATTCCGTAATGCTTTTAGGACTTTGGGGAAACCAACAGTAAATATTGCTTGATACCTTCCACCCTTACGGAAATAGCAAAGGTGACTACCCTCTAGTTACATACAACTTTTTTACCTTCCAGATTTTCGAACATTTTAAAATGGTTTCTTGAGTAATGAGACCTGTGTTACAAAAAATGTCCGTGTGCTGCAACTGTCTAGGACTTGCCGTTTACGCTCAAAACACACTTGAAGATTCGCACACACATACAGAACGTACGTGTTTCAACTGGCTGAGACCCACCATTTACATTCACCGCTGGGTGTAACGAAATGTACGTATAATGCCAGAAACAAACTGGTCTGCGACTTATCAGTATTGTAAATGTTGTTTACAGTGAATGTCCACCATCGTCTGTGCGTTGAACACATTACATATATGTTTACAGCATTGTCTATGTTGCAGGCGCTGTATGTCTGTGCGAATATTCAAGTGTGTTTTGAGCGTAAACGGTATGTCCAAGACAGTTGCAGTAAGACTACCTTTTCTGTTATACAGGTAAAGGTCTCATTACTCAATAAACTGTCTTCTGGTCACACCAGAGACCAAACCCGAGGATCACCCGAACATCAGGGAGTAAATGAGATATTTCAGTCAGCGCTCAACGATGTCTTTAGCATTGGAGAGGGACGACATGATGTGGGTATGAAGCAGCGCCGGAATGAAGGGGTGGAGGAAACGGGAGATCCTCGATAAAATCCACTGACAAGCGGCATCGCCAAGCACGATTCCCACATTAGAAAATCCGAGGAACGATCCCACCGAGAATCGAACCCGCATCGCCTTGGGTGGGAGACGAATGGTCTGACCATTCTGCCACCGCGGCCCCCACACATCAGCGAACTAGACTCACGCTCTACAAAGCAGAACTTCTTAGGTGCCCAGCAATGATGTAGAATGTCTAATGAGATTTCATTTCTGCCACGCAAGATTTCTGACATCTGTTTTTGCTTTAAGACTGATTGACATTTTTCACACAATATATTGAAATCCTGCCTTACGCAGATATACACTTTGACACTAAGGTTAAGATTTTTTTTCACACGGTTAAATTATTTTTTTAATTTACAATTTTATAAAGTTGATTGCTAACCATGGTATTACAACTAGATATTACGGATAAGAAAATTCTAGTCACTTCAATAACAATTTTAAGAACTTAAAATTACAAGTGCTCTACGGCAAAATGGCACCACTGGCGTGAACATGCCCAACACACTAAGCGTAAATGTATGTAATTTCGTCGTAAAAAGGAGAGAAATGTTCTGTTTCAGAAACATTAATATAAAATGGAAACCATTTATGTAACTTAAATGTTAAACCGCTTATGTTACGTTAGTACAACCGATTTTACATGAATACGAAATGTCTAGTCGCACGGGCGGTGGTCAAACCATTCGGCGGTACTTCTCCCTCCGAATTTTTAAACACAATTCTAGGACACGTACCGCGAACTAACCGATTCCAATTTTCAGCCCGTAATTAGAGCTGCTCGGACAGTGCGAGTATCAATTAGTTTTGGCAGAGAGAAATTAATTCGATTATTTGAAGTCTCCCTTCACGTTGGTCATCCTGCTGTAATTTTCTGCTTCATTTACACATCGGCGGAAGTGCTGGTCAGTCATGGCCATCATCCGCCCAGCGCTTTCCCTCCCTCCAACCCCCTTTGTTTCCATGCTTCCCTCCGTTTCCCTATCACGATCCGCATGCCTAAGCAGGAATACCAACTTCTAAGCAGTATCATAACGGAATGCAAGCGTGTGATTAACATACAAATCGTGCGATAATTTTATGAAACTTAACTGCAGTTATATCACCAATTGGTAGACATTTTGAACTTGCAGGAATGCAATAAATTAATACACGTATTGTGTGCATATCCAACATTGTTTCGCCTGTGAGTTATCCTAAATTTCAGCAATTTTATTCTTTTTTTTTTAGTTTAAGGTAAAACTTATACGAAAATATTTAAGGGGACCATGCAATAAATGGCAAAACCATTTTATGCATAGGTTATTTCTGGTGAAGTCGAAAATTTATTATAAATTCGGGCCATACATAGAGTGTAATAATGGGTGGTAATTTTTTTAAAGTGAATATCTGAAGTCTTCAGTTAGTTGAAAATTTTATGCTTGAAAAATTTCACCTGGGAGGTCGTTTAATATTCGGATTAATGATGTATTCTATATATATATATATATATATATATATATATATATATATATATATATATATATCCCTCAATTTCTAATAAATTTTATGAAATTGTTTGTTGACATATTCTAACAAAATAAAATAAAAGTTTCCTCTGTTATTCAGTAAAGTTTATGTGTGGTAATGGTTCATATCAAATATATTTGCAATAAAAATGTGTGTAACTTCTCCGTATACTTGGAAGTAGTATTTAGATTTCTGAGGAAAAAACCAATACCTACTGCTGTATTATGTCATGAGATTTATATCAGTACAAACTTCCGTTTGTTTCGTAGCCTTCCCAGTAATTTAGGGCCTATGAGTCACATTTAATAACAAAACATGCGTAAAATTATGATCATGCTCGTATCGTCACATTAAGTATCGAAATGTCAGTTGTCAGAAAAACATGCATTCCACCAAAAAATTGCTTCGAAATTTTAATTAATGTGTTACAAAGGTTCTTGCTAGTGCTTGATGATGGTGAAAACTTTCATAGTAATCTTCTCTGAAACTTAACATTTCTCATAAATTTAATATTACGGCTTTAAAAATTGCAATTTGCCAGATAGTCCTACGTTTTCATTTAGTTAAACTAGTCTCGTAATATTCATGATTTTATTAACATGTACCAAGCTCGTGATAGATTGGTTGCTAGAAATATATGTTACCAATACTTGTAAATTATATTGCGAACCACGACTAAATAAGGGCGGCATAGTAACGTACAGAAACTAAACCATAATTCAAACAATTAGACGGAAAATGAAAAATATGTTTCTTTGTCTCAAAATTAACACGCTGGGGATACTTACGTCATCCACTTCAAACATAAAATGGTCGTTTAAGAAATCTGTAAACAAAAAAAAATATTTGTCAAAAAAAAAAGCGCTTTGAAGATATTGCAATGAAGTAACATGTCTTGTGAAGCCGTGAATGTATGAACATTTTATCTTCTAAATTACCTTCTTCGTACTAATGCGTTGAAAATGTACTATGCCTGCTGTTTAAAAAGTACTAGTAGCTGAAAATGTGTTCGTTCTAATTATCATGCAAGAAACAAGTGGCGAGATTTGGTATAAAACATTATTACATCAGAGTACTAAAATTATTGTTATCTCTCCAACTTATATTTATTAATATTGAGCATGAATAAATTTATTTACCAGTAGTATCAAATTTAATATTACGTTTGTGACTTTAGGATAATTATTTGTATCGAATATAGTTTTAAATTACCGAAATACAATTTAAGATAGAAAGCAAAATGACGTTCAATAGTTAACTAATTATTTCTGAATGAATTTCCAAGAAAATTGCGTGAAATTAAAAAATAAAAGTACTAAACAGGATAAATATAAAGCTCTCCAAGGAAAGAAGTTATAAAATATTTAACTTGATTTAAGCAAAAATTATGTCACTTAAAATTAATTATATAATTATTTTATTTACTCATTTCCAGTGTTTCTAGGAAACGCCTTAAATGAAGAATTGATTTACCACCGGATAACTTGTTTCAACACTATTTTCTTTAGAATAGCTTTACTTTATCAACATTTACAAAAATGCTTTTCAATGATTACTTACTGATGAGTTTTATTCACACGTAATGGGTTTTCATACAAATTTTTCTGCAATATTAACTGTGGACTTTTAACCTATTCAACGTCAGTCCAGTGCTTAATTTCCCGGTCATGCAATGAAAACATTTCAAAGCGTTCTTCCTGACCGTAAACCCATACCGATACAGGATCTTTAGATGAACGATCATTACCATTGAACAACTGCAATGGGTGTCTAATACACGTCAGCTTACGACCAACCAGTCAAGATACTAGCAGTTTAAAGGCAAATGAGTATGTCTAGGCAGTCTTCGACTAGTCAAATTTATATATATATATACATATATTGATTCGGAAACGTGACGAAGGCAATATAACCGTTTACCGACGATGTGTAATAGGATGACGACATACTACAGGTAGAATGTCCAAAAAATAATCGCTTAAGTATTTTCTTGGATCAATAATTGTAAAATGTAAAATATAAGTGATTGAAACATCGTAACATTACTCACATATATCAAAACTCTAATACACGAACAAAGTATTCGTTACAAGGCAAACACTCTAAAATTAAGTCAGGAGATTAAATTTATTAGAGAACATTTAAGAGAACGCTGGCGTTAATACGCGTGTTAATACGTCTTGTCAGGTAAGCAAGGAGCATTGCCAGGATTAGCGGTAACTGGGTAGACAGGTTACCTTTAAACATGGCCAAAGAAAGGCTGAAAAATGATATCTTTAAAGGCGTTGGACCCGTAAAATTTCGTTGTTTTATATTTGTGCCAAACACTGTTCAACTTTTGCACATCATATAACACGTCATTTCCCCAAATAAAAATAAATTAGGCCCCATAGTTTTCGCATGCATAATCTCTCATCAAAGTCACAAAATGGCCATTGCGGTGTAGCCAAAATCAAATAAAGTAATTTACTAATGAATTAAAAATTACAGGAACTGAAAGTAAGTGTATCAATTCATTTTATGACATGTTTGACAAAAGTCAGTTAAGAAAATTTCAATATTGGCCAAAAGTCAAAGTTATGCAAAAATGTACTCATTTTAATACATTTAAAAAAAAAAATACAAAAAATTTATCACTTAGTGTTTACAAAAGTGTCTTGAAGTGGCTCACATCATTACGTATCATCATGGATTATCTTGTTTCTGCAAGTTAATTATTTTTTATTATTTTGGCTACACCGCAACTGCCATTTCGTGACTTTGATGGGTGATTATGCTAAAACTATGTGACCTAATTTTTTTTATTTGGGGAAATGACATGTTATCTTATGTGTAAACATTGAACAGTGTTTGGCACAAATACAAAATTTTGAATTTTTACGGGTCCGACGTACTTAAACAAAGGTGAAACGAAGAGCAAAAACTTCAGAAGTGAATATGTAAACACTGTGAAGTATAACAGGGTGGAAGCATGAAAATGCTGCTGTACGAAATGTTGAATAAATATATCAGTTTTGTCTCTATGAGCCTATTAGAAATCAAATGGATTCGTGTGTCAACACTTTAATTTCAGACCTAAAGAAAAAATTTACTTTTCAGGAAACAATGAATATATATTGTTAGTACTTTTCCGTAAATGTCTTTACAAATAAGGTGTCTGCAACTTGCAAATAAAATTAAGTTAACCAATTTGGTTATTTTAATAATTTTTTCATAAAAATATTTTTATAAGTATACGTTTGAAATAAAACTGTCTGAATTATTTTATAACAAATATGAGTCATTATTATGCACATACGTTATAGAAACTTCAAACTATAGTAGTAATAAAGTTATAAAATATCTCGCAAAATAACTGTTATCAGGCTATATGTATTGTATATAGAATTTGTTGTGTAATGAACATTTTTATCTGAAAGTATCCTAAAGTCAGCAAACGTTTTAAGCCAAAAATTGTTTTGTATATAAGAACAACTGAAGAAATTAAAAACTTATAATGACAATTTTCGAGCAGGTGATAATATTGTGTGGTTATGGCACATCCAAAAATGTGTAATCGTGTGCTGTGTAAGTTACGCTTAGTTATTATAACATTTCCGACGTGTTTTTTTGCAACAAAGTTGCGAGATATAAAAAAACACCCCATGATAGGAGAGGGATTTAGCTTGGATAAAATATTTAGCTGTATATTTGCATTTCCCCACGCCTTGAAGTTTGTAAATACTTCACCCGGTGTCACATGCCATACACGCTTTGACTTGGCGTTGCTGCCTATGCTTTCAGACATGTTTCTGATTGGTGTGTATTGCTACCTCTATACAATAAAAGCCTGGAGGGTGCTTAAATGTGTTTTCGTCCGTGCCTATGCTAACATATAAAAAGGGTTATCATTTCCGAACGAAACGTTCCTAGAGTAATGAAATATAATTTTACCTCCCTGAAGCATAAGAATACGAACATAACATCCACCCCAACCACCCCCCTCCCTCCCGGATAAAAAAAATTATATTACGCAGTGATACTTTTATTGAGTACTGGCATTTATTCCATTATTTACTCTTCATCGCGACCTTCAAAGAGCATAAAATGTGGAAGGATTTTTTAAATACTAACTTCGTCACGTAACAAAAATTACATTTCATGTACATAAACAGCAGAATCACAGGCCACTGGAAAGTTTATGGCATTTTTATGCCAACTGTCGTTATTTTTGCAATTTTATAGTTTGTCGAGATTCAGACGGCAAAACAAACATATGAGTTGTCCGAGTTCAATGAATTGGCCATAGCCTCAAATTTAGTGTACTTTAATAAATCTCCTTGCTTTGGTATTTCAGAACTTCCGCTTCACAGTCATTTGATGTAGTATTTGTTAATTCTAATATTTAATGTGTAACCTCCCTTCTCTCAAACTAAGGATCGTTGGAGTGAAGTCTATGCATTAATGCTGACAAATGTTCCAGTTTATATGTGAGGTGCTACTAACACTGAATAACAACTCCAAATTTTTTTTCTTTAGATACTTCAGAAGCTCCGACTTTGTTTTGTCAGCCCAACGAGTATCTCAATATATAAAAACTAGCAGTCCCCCGCGGCTTTGCTCGCGAGTATTATTCGTAGATGATAATATTTACTTTAATTGAGAAACCTCTGTACACAAGATTGGTACTTTAGTCATCAAGTGTTAGAATGTCCATGCGGCTAGTTGAACTAACTCTGCAGAAGGATAAGTAGCTATAGCTGTCCACGTGAAAATCAGTCTTAAGTTTGTCCCTGCAACTAACAGCGACTACTCCTGGGCCTTATTTATAGCCCTGCCTATTTTACGCTGTGGGGTGATTACAGACACCTGAGGTAAGAGGTTAATCGAATGAGAAACATCTGTTTACCCTGTGCACAATCATTGGTGATGGTGCCCTCAATTATATATTTTCAAAATATTCACTTTAACTTAATTGACATTACAAAGTTTCAGAGGGTAAAGGTTTCGCGGAAACGTATTTGGTGCCCCAAACTTGAGATTAGTGAGATGATATATCGTCGGTTTACTGCCAAAAGTGACAAAGTCAAAATGAGATAAAATTATAAAAATGCTAGGAATATGTATATGTTGTTCACGAACAATTGCCCAAGTTTAAAGTCTATTCGTCGTT
>PNEQ01133236.1:0-25457 GCA_003012365.1 Medauroidea extradentata | reverse complement strand
AGTTGAGGCCCACCGTCTCATACTTGTCCTACAATAACACGTAGGCAGTTGAGGCTCACAGTCTCAGACTTGTTCTACAATAACACGTAGGCAGTTGAGGCTCACCGTCTCAGACTTGTTCTACAATAACACGTAGGCAGTTGAGGCTTACTGTCTCAGACTTGTTCTACAATAACACGTAGGCAGTTGAGGCTTACCATCTCAGACTTGTTCTGTAATAACGCGTAAGCAGTTGAGGCCCACCGTCTCATACTTGTTCTACAATAACACGTAGGCAGTTGAGGCTCACCGTCTCAGACTTGTTCTACAATAACACGTAGGCAGTCTCAAGTTTGTTCTACAATAACACGTACGCGGATACGGATCACAAAAACGTAATAAAGCTAGTTAATGCCTAACCATTTCGGGCCCGTGAAACTGTGAGGACAATAGGAATCGTACATTCGCTGCGTTATTCATTTTCTTTGCAGACTAAGGGCCAGTTTCACCAACGAAGTTTAACTTGGCCACAAAGCGAGATTAACAAAACCCGATGAAGAGTTAAACCTGAGTTTAAGTTAGAGGTGCGTTCCATTAACAACACAGCGAGTTTTAAGTTACCAGGGATTAGTTAAACTTGGCTGCACGATGGGTTGTGTGAGCTGAGTTGCCTTAATTGTGTCGGAAATACCCGAACACTATGGTCGGAAATTGCCGAATGTGAGTTTGTGAATTATTTCATTTGGAAACTTTGTTACAGCGTTCTTGAGGGAAAGGAGGGCGTGTTTGCATCATTCTATCTAGGGGGGGGGGCAGTTAGGGGGCTAGGTACCCCTGGGTAAATTTGGAGCAAAGCAAGAAAGACCGTGGAAGATAATCCAGCAAATATAATTTACATAATTTTATTGCTGTAAATGCAAATGTTTATCTACACACAATTGTTTAATTATTTTCTCGTCTGTATATTTTTTGCTAACCTGACTGTACCAGACGCTAAACAGAACCTCATACACTGTAAAAATATGTTTTGTACTTTCACAAAGAAAATTTTTGGAAACCAATTTTCTAAATAAATTCCTTGCACAACTACAAAGGTTGTCCTTGCAATAAAATATGAAATAAATGTTTGTAAAATTACAAGGAATAACTTTGTAGTTGTACTTTCAATACGAAAAAAAAAAAAAAAACAAATTTAAATGCTCACTGTACTTCAGAAATAACACTGAACTTTTTTTATCAAATAACTTTTGAATAAAGGGCGCTTACACGAAATTATTTCGAAAATAAAAAAAAAAAACTTTGAGGCGGTAAGCGTCGAATCACTCTCCCCGCTCGTAGAACCTACGCACCTTACCATCTTACCTCTAGACCACTGTGACTTCTGTACTGGCAGTGTATGTATCAATAAAAGTGAATGGACCGATTATTTTGACAAGCGGAAATGTATTTGGAAACCTGTATCATCATATTCATCAAAATAATGACTTATTTCTCGAATCCGACGAGACAGATACACAGGAATAAAGTCTTCATCGTCTGTATTGTCTTCAAATACCAAATTATACAGTGCTCGCGCCATTTTATTATGAACTTAAGCGAGGTTAGTGACGTTACCCGGCCAAAATCGAGCAGTTAAATTTAATCTCGCTTAAGACGAGACAATCGAGTTAAATTGCTTGGTGAAACCCAAAACATGTATAATCGAGGTTAAGTGCCGATTAATCTAGATTAAGGCGCTGAAACTTTGTTGGTGAAACCGGTCCTAAAGGTGATAATTTTGACTGTCCCAGTTAGCGGTAATTTTTATATTTTTAAATGCGCACAACAAACAATAATTGGTGAAAATTAATGCTTTTAAGGTAATTAATTTAAGTTTTTATTATTTTAACGAACATTTAATGTTGTGTGTATTTATGCAGCATAATACGCACATACTGTAAAATATTATGTAATTACACGTTCAATTGCATTGCCTTGATATGTATTATAGAGCGTGGAACATAAGAAGCTAAAATTCGTTACCTTTCCTTTTGTACCCTAGAATGAGCATACAGGAGTTAAGGTAGCTGCTGCACATGCCGCCGAGTGGAGAGCAATGCTCTGGCCGTTACAAGTTTATTCCAAAACTATGTTGTGTTTGCATAGGAATATCCCCGCTGAAAGTGGGTGCTTTTATTCAGTTGTTCAGTAGCGAATAAGTTATTTAATTTAGGGAGAGGCAAGCAATTAGGCGCCCCCCCCCCTGTTTTTTTTTTTTTTTTTAAACTAAGGAATTGGGACTTGCTTTACAAATTCTAATCTCATCCAAGGAAAACCACTTATTACGCTGCAGTAATTTTGCGGTCCTTAAAATTATTTATTTAAAAATCTTGTCATAGTATATTTTAAATGGTCTAGGCGTGTACAAACCCCTTTATTTTTAATATCACGTCATATTGTGACAAGGTCACCACTGAATGTCCCGCAGAGGCGAGCTGTCGTCCTTATCGCTTCCGCACTTGAAGGCAGGCTTTGGGTTTATGTGACTGACGCCCTGGGTAAGTTAAACTGACCCCCCCCCCCAACCACTCTCGCCGTGCCACAAGTTATAGTTTTATGCGCAAGCGATCAGGTGGACGAGAAAATTTCTCTCTCTTATCTTTAATATACAAAAATCAGCGATTCTACTCATTGGCTATTACCACATTCGGTGAGTATACACAAAAGTTAAAAAATAAAACAGTTTTTTACTGATAGAGCTGTGTTTATAAGTAGGTCATTTGCTGACAGTGAGGCCTGTATCGTTGGTGAGGAGTGACACGATGTGAGCATGGATCAGTGCCGGAATGAATGGGCGGAGGGAACGTGAGATCCCCGAGAAAACCCGCCGGGCAACGGCAACGTGCGCTACGATTTTTGCATGCGAAAATCCGGGAAGGACCCAGCCGGGAATCGAATTCGGATCGCCTTGGTGTGAGGCGAATGGTCTAACAATTCGCCACCGCGACCCCAAAAATTAAGTAACTCGTCGTGTCGCAAATGTATTTAGCTCACGGTAAAGAAATCCTGCCTTACAGCAAATCAAATATGGTAAACCAATCTTACGTGTTCTATTTTGTCTTATATTATTTTCAAAGAAAACTGTTCTAAGTTCCTTTGTAGCAAATACAACAATTTTTTTTAAACAAAAGTTTGTGTTAAAAATACTACAACCATCTTCATCACAAATATTTTAAAAAAAAATGTTAATGATGCCACAATGACATAACTGTAACAATTACACAAAACTGTTCTTTGCGGCAAAGTATCTTTGCTGTGGCTAATATTTAAACATCATTTTGTCGTGGCAACGGAAATGATTTTTAACCCCCGACACAAAAAAGTAGTGTTATAAGTTTACGTGTGTATTTGTGTATCTGTGTGTCTGTCCGTGGCATCGTAGCTCCTAAACGAATGAACCGATTTTGATTAAGTCATTTTTTGTTTGAAGGGTGACTTGATCGAGTATATTCTTAGCTATGATTCAAGAAAGTATGTTCAGCTGCTTGAAGATCATCAGCTCTTTTCTGGTTGTTGAAGGTATGTGAGAAACTTCAACTGGTCTGATTGATTCGAAATGTGACTTCAATGATATTACAGTAGCATAGTCACCTTGACCTGATGCTGCAGCGTCAGCAGGATACCCAACTCTTCATAATTTACAGTCGGGGGGTTTCAAATTTTACGTTTTACTTGTACTGTGCAGTTATAGCCGGATATCTTCCAAGTTGTTTATATACTGCGTTGTTTTAGTGTTAATACTATTATAGTAGGTCACTTGCTGTGCAACTGACAAAAAAAGCTTTCTTTTCCGATGTGCGAGTTAAGAATTTCTAAGTGCAGGCTGATATTCTTTAATTCTTTAATGTTATTTTTGTGATAATCTCTATATATAAACGAGAACACTGACTGACACATCAAACTGCAGCCGAAACCACTGGACCTAGAATCGTGAAATTTTTTGTGTGGTTTCCCTTCAGGTTGTAGGCGAGCACTAAGAAGGGATTTTTCGAAATTCGACCTCTAAGGAGCTGAAAAGTAGTGAAGTTTGTTTCCGAATAAACGTCGATAGAGCTCGAACCAAGTCTGACACAAAAAAAATTGCAAGGCAGATGAAATTAGTGTAATTTGGATTAAATAATTCAAATGTGATGGAAATGGGTTATGCAGTCCACTATCTATTGAAGTTACTCGACAGCATAAGCCCACATACACCATCTCACTAACCTCAAGGTTGGGGCACCAAATACGTTTATAATTCAGCAAAACATTATCCCGCTAAACTTCCTTAATACCACTTAACTTCAAGTGAAGGTTTTGAAAAACAAATATGTTATTGAGGGCGACATCACCAATTGTTGAGTTCAAGGGAAATCAATCGTAATATACTCGGTTTCATATAAGTTTGTATAAATTTTACAGTAACTATGGGCAATAATGCTCAGTATTTTGCGATTTGTTGCACTATGCAAGACATTTTTAGCTCTGAAATGAACCTTAGATGTTCATTTTAGCATTTACACTGCAAAGTTTTTCTTGTGCAGAGACACAAGTAACAAAATATTACAAATTATTGCCCATAACTTGCCGTCAAATTTATCCAAACTTATATTAAATAGATTATTCCACGTAAACTACGTACTTCATTCGTTACGTTTAACAGTCTGTAATTACCCCAGAACGTCAACTTTGCTGTGACTATAAATAAGGCTCAAGCGAAGTCGCTGTTAGTAGCAGGGATAAACTTAAGTCAGTTTTTCGCATGGACAGCTACAGCTACTTAAACTACTGCAGAATTAGCTCAACTAGCATATTTGTCATTCTAACGTTTGAGGACTGAACTACCTATCTGGTGTACAAAGAGGTATCTGCTCTGAGTAATACACGCGAGCAAAACCGCGGGCGTACTGCTTGTCATGGATAAATAATTATTTATAATATACTAACTGTTCCGTTGCGACTTCGCCCGCTTGTACTACAGAAAAGAGTAACTAACTTTTAATTGCGTATTAATTGATGATGTTACTAATGGTCTCTGTACAGCTTTAAATATGAAATATCTATCCAGTCCAGTTCGCTGAGCATACTTAAACTGCAGAACCTCTTTGTTTTAATTCATCTTTATTTCTCTATGATCATCAATAATCGTCTTTTGTAGAGCAAAAATCATTTCGATCGCCACTTTTAAGTTATTTCATCGTGGTCAATATTCCCTTTTCGGGAGTTCTGTAACATTTTACTACTTTTCACACCCGTAATTGTCGAATTTCGAAAAATCCTGAGTTCCGTTTTTAGATATTTACGTAAGCTTTATTTTAAAGCGAAAACCACCTCGATATCTCAAATGGTTTGGGAGATACAGATGATTACTTGGAAACACGTTTTATAATTTTTTACCAGCTTTGGAGGACGAATATTGAAGAATCCTGAAATTGCGTTTTAGGTATTTACGTAAGCTTAATTTTAAAGAAAAAACCACCACGATATCTCAAATGATTCAGGAGATACGTATGATTAAATGAAAACACGTTTCATTTTTTTTACAGGTTTTCAAGAACGAATTTCGAAAAATCCTAATAGTACTTTTTACACATATACGTGAGCACTATTTTGATGAATGCAATTATCACCTCGGTATACTAAGTGGTTTAAGAGAAATAGAGGATTTATAGAAAACACATTTAACGGTTTTTCACCCCCTTAATTTTCGAGTTTCGAAAAATTATGAAATATGCATTTGCTTGGGCAATGTTTTGAAGTAAAAATATTAAACAATACATCATCAGGTTAGAGCGTTATCGAGAATTTCGCGAAAACACGTTTTGCCCAATTTCACCCCTTTAATTTTCGATTTTCGAAAAATCCTCACTTAATGGGTGCCTACGCCGTAATGGGAAGCTACGCTGAAAATTTCATGTTTCTGTGCAGCAGTTTGGGCTGTGCATTGATGAGTGAATTAGTCGGGCACTTCAATTTATATATAGAGAGATGGTACTAGGGATTTCCATCATAATATATTAATCACATTTGCTATCGATATAAATTTGACATCAACTACACTTATCACATGTGATAAAGCATGTAGCTTCGATTTGAGAAAGAATGGACTTATTACTGAATCCTTTAAACGTTTAGACATTATTTATTTTTGTATAAATGTGCCATGCATTTGCCAGCCTGTCCGCCCGAAAATGTGTTATAGTGAGAATTTTTCGTATCTTACATGCAGTCTGTATTGTAAACATTTTAACTGAAATATTTTTGGTGTGTAAGATGCAACATATTATTATATAGTAATTTTGAAGATTTTTATCGAAATAGTATAAAATCTGTAGGCCAATATTTTGTGTGGACTGTTTCTGGATTCAGTTTAAAATAAAATCTTGTGTTTATCTTCTTTGTAAAAATTACTTTGATTATTTTTGTTTACTTCGTAGGTAGTGGCACCATTTACGTAAACATACACGAAAATTTTAAAATTAAAAGTTTCACAAGAAAAAACTTAAAACCGATGAAACCTAACTCAAGACAGACAGGAACAGAACGCGACCGTCGCAGCAAACTGTCTAAACGTCATAAAATAGTAGAAATATTTTTGCAAATGAGACAAATATTAACACACAAATTAACTGCTTACTTTATTAGAATAATTTGCCGTCGAAAAAAAAAATAATACATGAAAAATATTACCCGAAAAGAGCCGACAAAGGCTGAAGTCAAAACACAAACTAAATACAAAATACTGCAAATTATTATTGAAACCAACGAACAATGATTTTTATTTAGCACAGCATAATAATGCATCATTTATCGGAGAAATATATATACATACATAGTTTGTAATTTCAGATTTAAGAATGAGAACATTCTTAACTATTTATAGGAATAGGCTACATACCAATCGCATTTTCTTTTTTGAGTTGTTAATTAGTCCAGGAAATTAAATTTGTTCTACTCAGAAAGCATGATTAATTAAATCTATATCTATATCACATTTGTTTATTTTATGCTTATAATATGTACACTTACAACAAAAAAATTTCCAGCACACAGTTCAAGAAAGCGCTGATCTGGAAAGGCGAACTTTCGTCGAGCGCTGTTAACCTGCAAATGGCGTGCAGAACCCGACTATATATCAGTTCCGATTCCCTGCTTTTTGTTGCCCTGCTGAGAGAACAGTTTCCCAGACGCGCGTTTTAATTACGTTTAGTGTTCGTTCACGACACGCGAAGAAGAACCCGTTGTTTCCAACTCGGCGGGAGGCTGTCCGGTACAGCATCGCGTAGTTCGGAGACCCGGGGGACAATATTTCTCGCGGCTCCGTGCCGTTCAGAAGACGAGGGCGTGATCGCAAATATTCCGACCCCGCCGGGGCATGTTCGTGTGGGGAGGCGACATGTTTTTGTTTCGAGGCGGCCGGGAGTAACTCCCAGCATGCCCCGCGCGCCCATATTACACACGGAGTGTGGAGCTCGGGCGATAACACCACTTCAGGGAAATAAAACGTGTCTATTTTGTATCTTCATTAAGGTAATGGAATTAAATTAATCCGAGATTCATGGCGGGTGGGGGTTTTCAAGGGTGGAAAGGTGCCTGTCGTACCGAAGAGGGTGTTGGAAAAGTGGGTGGGGGGGAGTCGCCTCCCGCGTCCATTACATTACATTAAATACGGCTGTTGTCGAGGATAATACCTCCCAGAGGGCCATCCCCACACCCTAGCTCAATTCGCTCCTCTTCGAGATACATCGGGGGTTGCGGAACGAGGAAGCAAGGGGTGGAGGTCGTGTTTTTTTTTTTTTTTTTTACACTTTCTCTCACTTCTTCCCCAGCTTCGTTCTCCGAGGATTCGCACCCCTTCCCTTATCCTCCGCCACTCGTTCTTCCCCACCAAGCATCCCTTTAACCCCCTACACTTCATTAATTAATTGCGTTTTCTTCGGTTGCATGCCGCGTGGCAGGCCTCGCCGATCGAGCGGGCCGACGCTTCTCGCAAACAGGATTGCTTCGCTTCTCGACGCTTTGTGCACTCCAGACTACCCCCTCTCTTCGCCACCTCCCCTCTCACACCCTACACACACATAGGGGTTTTACGCCGCAGTAAACACACATGTATTCCCTCCCCCTCCACGGCCCCCTCGTTATTACGCCGTCGCAGATATCCCCCCTCCCCCCACTACTTCTCAATCGGATTAAGTCGAGGCCAACCTTGCCGTCCGCAAGGAGGATAGTTTGCTTCGTTAGCTGTCGATGTTGCGTCGCGCGAACCGGCGCTCACGCTGCGCAGGAGAGACAGAAGGTGACGACGAACCACCGGCATTACGCACAGTCGACAACCCCATAACATTGCATTTCGTCATAATTAAATAGTATTTGCACTCCGAACGGTCTCGGTCACAAATATAACGTACACGATGGCGACTTGGGACACTTTGACGCTATATTTATTTTCTGTGTGCTTGAGCTGTCTAATTTTATTTAGACGTTCATTATTTGGAATTTACAAGAGGCTTATTTCTTTACTCTTTAAGATATACTCGACCACAGGTTAGAAAGAAGATGTGTTTTCTTACGGGAGAGTTCGGCAGAGGGAAAATTTCTATCGTTAGTTTCGCTGCTATCGCTAAGGGACCAGAATAATACGAAACTGAAGTAAAATTATATTTAAATAGGCTTGGAAATGACAGACGTCATTTAACTTAATTTTTAAGTGAAACTAAAATAATTTCGTGTTTTAAATTATCAACTTCATGTAACTTAAAATTCAGGAAAGCTCTGTGATTGGTCAGTTTACACCTCTTACTGATACAAGCGCTTAAGGCTTCTGCCTGCCTCGGAGCGCGGCGGGAGCAAGGATAGGGTTTTACATGTTAGGAGCAAGGATAGGGTTTTACATGTTAAACTAAATTCCGTGTAGCTCTGTCACCCTTTGAGATATCGCTTTCGGATGGAAACCATTTTCTGCATTGAGAAGAGGAGAATACTGCGACGTAAACAAAAATGTGAAAAGAATTTTATGAATACAAGGTTTAGAGTGTTTAATCGGCATGAAAACACTTATTTGCTCATAGTTTTCAGGGTATTGATATAACTTGCTAAAAGATTCCGTAGCAGTGTGGGCCGTATCGTACTGAACAAAAAAGTCAGTGGTGGCATATATGTAGGTTTGAAAGTGACTGCGATATTTAGGAATATAATTTAACCTGTAACGCCCTATCCTTGCTGCCGCCGGAGCTCTGAGGTAGGCAGAGTCCTTAAGCGGCAGAAATTTTTCCTATGCCAAACTCTTAATATTGATCTTTCTGACGTGTAGTGGGGTTGTCATACGTGAGAAAATTATTATTTGAAATGTCCCAAGTTACTCCTTTCTATGGCAATAATAATGAAAATAATATAACTCCCTCAAACATAATTAAATCAACAAGAGAAATTAGTAAAAAAAAAAAACGTACTAATTTTAGACCGTCCACGGTTAATGCAAGAACTTGTGAAACCTTAGTTTTTATTTTAACCTATTCGTGTTTTGCTGTCTTTTGTTATAATTATCATTTATTATAGGCTGTTCCGGAATTAGTAGTCGTAAATCACACGGATTATAGATAACGCAAAAAGATGCGTTATTTATAAGTAAGCTCTTGTCGAGAAATGGCACCCAGCAAAGTTGCAGCGGCAAAAATTAGGGTGCAAATTTGAATTCCGCGCGCTCCGAAGCTTCAGTCTAGTGGCTGACAAATTATGACGGCCGCGACCCGCTACTGCTGGTGAGCACTGGAATCACTGATGAACTCTAAGAGTAATGGAACCATGTCATTAATCAGAAAATATTTCGCCACTGTCAGTGATTTGAAAGTTTCGAGACGATTAGCAGCGATGAACATGTAAATTAAAGAAAACTCATACGAATTTAAATAGCTCTAACAGTTTTATTTCATAGAATTCTCCAATAACATGCTTCTAAAAAAATCAGTTAAATTTTTATGTTGATTTTCCACGACTTCTTAGGAAACGTCTTTCCAAGAAATACTGTTATGTAGTGTAAACATATGTTGATACGCCTATGTCACAACGACCATATATATGTTTATAGGCGTTTCTACAGGACAGATGTTTTGAATCTCGCGCCGATGTCAGTTTTTCACTGTCACATCCAAAGAAGTTATATAACTACACTGTTACGCTGCTATCTTGTTACATGACCAATTGAACGCTGACATATTGCAGCTGAAGATAGGGAATTGTGTACTTTAGTAGGGGTGAGGGGAACGATTTTAAAAATAAAACCTTGTATTAGGACATTGCATGTTATGGATTGCAGTGTGGCGTAGTTCAATTTGGTCATACATAGAGATAGGCAGTCAGCATTGGTCTTGCACTCCTTGGTTACGAGGGGCCGCGGTGGCCGAGAGGTCACATCACTCGTCTCCCACCAAGGAGATCCGGGTTCGATTCCCGGTGGGGTCAGTCCCCGGATTTTCGCATGTGGGAATCGTGCCGGACGATGCCGTTGGTCGGCGGGTTTTCTCGGGGATATCTCGTTTCCCCCGTCCTTTCATTCCGGCGCTGCTCCATACTCTCCTCATGTCACCCCTCACCAGCGCTGAAGAACTCGATGTTGAGCGCTGACCGAAATCTCTCATTCACACATGGTCACTTCACGTCCTCCCGAGCTGTAGTGGCATCAGTAGTCCGCAGTAGTCGTTGTAGCCTCGCACGAGGAGTCTGCCGAAATCATCCTCAGTGACCACTAGCGGTCTTCGGCAGAAACGGAACTGAGATCATTGAAATAACTTGCCAGCGAGTATCGCACTGCAGACGAGTGGGAAAAAGAGGTGTATTGCGGGCTGCACAGTTATGCAGGCGCATGTGACGGTGACGCATGTTTTCCACTCTTAAAAGCCAGATTTACAAACACCACGTAGCGTACGCGCGTACGTGCATGCAGAAGTAGAAACACCGAGTGTGCATGCTAGCATTCACATTCTCGCGTAGCGCGCGCACGTGTGTAATAAGAGCTGGTCAACTTTATAAAATCGATCATTAATTAAAAATATCATATCACTCCTGTACGGTACAGAGAATTCAAATTTTGAAAATCTAATAACCCTTTTTACGGCCATTTACGTAATCATCATCATAAAGCAAAATTAAACTAAATATCTCGGTGGGTTCGATACATATCGAAGATTTATCTAAAACACATTCCAGGTCTTTTCACCTCCTAAGAGATGAATTTCGATATACTCCTGTATCACATTTTAGACAACCTAACTGGTGTCTCTTGGACGTGAAAAACACGATAACAGCCCGTTGGGTTCAAGACATATCGACGATTAATTAAAGACATTTAACCACTTTTCACCCCTATTCACCTCCGTAGGTGGGGAATTCCGAAAATTCCGGAAATTTCTTTTCGGGTATTTGAATAAGCATCAATCTTTAACGAAATTCACGTCGCTACATAAAAATCAATGGGATCGATATGTATCGATTGTGAATCGAAAACACATTGTATCCTTTAATTTTTTAACTTCCTTGGGGCCGAATTCGGAAAATATATTTTAATGGTATATGGGATATTTACAAAAGCATCAATCTAAAGTAGGGCTAAATTAGATATCTCTATTGGTTCAACAGATATGGAGGAATAATCGAAAACACATTTCACGTACTTTCACTCTCTTAATGAAAGAATTTCGAAACGTCTTGGAGTTCTGGAGGTCTGTCATAGACATTTGTATACGTAACCAACTGAGTAAAAATCACGACGATAGTCAATTGTGTTTCAGTGATATAGACGATTCATAAAAAAACACATTTTGCCCCTTTTTACTACTTGGGGGTCGAATTTCGAAAAATCCTAAAACTACTTTTTGGGTACTTACGTAAGAAACATTTTGAAGTGAATACCAACTCTCTATCCCGAAGTATTCGATAGATATCGATAGTTAATCGGAACACATTTAAGGTCTTTTCACTCCCTTAAATGTTGAGTTTCAAAAATCCTTAAATTGGCTAGTATGAATTTTTATATGTCTCCTACTAAAGTAAAAATCACAATAAAATACTTTTCACCCCCTTAGAGGTCGAATTTCGAACAATCCCTTCTTAGTACTCGCCTACGACCTGAGGGGAGCCCACACAAAAATTGTCACGATTCTAGGTTCAGTGGTTTGGGCTGCAGTTTGATATGTCAGTCAGTCAGTGTTTTCATTTATATATAGGTAGTAATAAATAAATAAAAAACTTATCGTTGAATCGCAAAATGTAAGAAACACTCATTTAGTATATCCTCCCCAAAAGTTTCTACAACAACTAATTCACTGCTCTAGTAAAATTGTAATGAAAACAATTCACACATTTTTGTATAGAGAACAGTAAATTAATTCAAACACATGGTTTGTTCAGGAAATTGCTGAATAAAGTTGAAATTTTACCGTAATTTTGAAAATATTTTTATCTAGTAACTGAGTACTAAACTTTCCTGGCAGCAAAACGTAACGAGTGAATCCATTCTAATTACTTTTCAGTGATTGTAACACTAGGATGCATTTAACAAGATGTCTAATAGAGATGTGAAGGATGTCCATGCGAATATTTTCCGTGATTGGAACATGCCCTGTACGTGGTGTATATAAATGTAAATCCTATCATTGAAATCACAGCGTTTGCTTCTAAAATACCGCAATTGTAAAAGCTTTCTTTCTAAATGCGAGTCCAATAATTTAACACTGCGTGTCATCGCCGAATATCTAAACGATTAATCATGTATTATTTAACCTGCTTATACCAAAATATTAAATTTAAGACTGAAATATAAACAAGGACGAAGTAGAGAGAAACTTGAGTGAAGATAGATTATAGGTAATATTACGGACAACCACATACAAACTGTATTATCTATATTCTAAAATATAACATATAATGATGCATTCATTGTGTATCTTCCACTAGCTATTACATAATTCGCGTGGTTTTCAATATAATGCCTCTTTGAATTGTGCAAAATTACTGTCTAATTACTACAAATAATGTTACGAAATTAATAAAAAATTTAAACCTCATTTCATTAAAAATAAATAAATACAAATTAAAAATAATAGTTTTAATAAAAACTTGTCAGTACTTCAAATCTCCTACAAACAATATTGATAATAAGACTGGAAGTAGGCCAAATTAATTTACAGTAATTTTTTAAAATGTTATCAAACATTTATCCCACCAAGAAGACTCAGTTCGATTCCCGGCGGGGTCGGCTCCGGGATATTCGCACGTGGGAATCGTGCCAGACGATGCCGCTAGTCTGCGGGTTTTCTCGGGGATCTCCCGTTTCCCCCGCCCCTTTATTCCGGTGCCGCTCCATACTGTCATCATGCCACTCCTCACCAACGCTGAAAACAAAAATATATTCACTCTACTTCAAACATTTTCTGTAACAAGCACTATTTTGAATATTCTGAATGGCGTAAAATGGTATCATGGGTACTTTATGACCATTTTAGAATTATTTTGAAGAAGAAAATTTTTTTAGGTATCCCGTTCTGCCTCCTTGTCCAATTCCCTTTCCTCATTTCCCTTATTGGCTCTGAAGACCACGTTGTTAAAGGGCTATAAAACCCTCTCATCTTACCATATATATATATATATATATATATATTATATATATATTCTTCGTGGGAGTACGCACAACTCTTCGACATTTTAATATGGACTTATAATATATGAGGAATATTTACCTCTCACTTATTTCCAGTAATATATAATTTATTCGCATGATGTTAGCATTACTGAAATAATAAAGAGACAACCGCTTAGTCTTGCATGCTTTGATTTCAGTGAAACTCGGAACAAGTTCCACTCGAGAATTATCTCAAGTTGAGCTTGTTTTAATATGGTTCGGTAGATATTTGGGCTTAAAATCTTGTCGGCAGCAAGGTATTTAGAGACAGAACCAATGGAAGAAGTAAACGGCTGTGGCCTTCCCGGTATTCACATGGAACGTTTTCGGGGAAACCATGGAAAACTGAAATCAGGATGACTGGAACCTGGAACCGACGCCGGATCCTCTCGAATGCGAGTCAAACGCTACTGTTTCCTGACTCGTTCGGTTTAATCAGGTCCGAATATGTTGACAGAGTTAATACAAACTGCGTCTCTTTAGTTCAGTTCAAGTTCAACTCTGATTACAAACGGGATAATTGCTTGTTGGACTAGTTGTTGTATGTGTCTTTCTATATATGAACATAATAACTTTTTTCCTTGCGAATAATATTTAATAGCTCAACGTGGGATCCAAATTTTCCAGGGATTTTGAATCAAACGAAACAAATATATTCCACTTAAGTATTTCATTTTTAAAATAATTTTTATAAGTTTTAGGTATGACGGAATTCAGTATAGGTCTTGACCTTTTTATTTTGTGTAAGTCCTTATCAAAATATTCTGTCTCTTACACACAAAACTGGCGTTTGTTAAAAAGATGAGAAAAATTTTGAAGCAGCAGGAAATGAACTTAAAGGGAAAATAAATGAATTAAATACAACTTCACAATGGGTCAATTTTAAAGTTCTATCTTTCAAACAAAAAAAAATTGATTTTAATGTATGATTATAGTAAGGGATTTTCAAATAATTTATTCGCCGTATGTTATTGTTTGCAATGAGCAAAATTTAATATTACAGGTCTTGATATTTAAGAACTAGACTAAACATAAATATCGGCACGGCTTCTCTATATAGCAATTTCTTCAAGGAATTTCAGTAGAATGCTTTTTGTTTCCTTATTGTTTCAAAGTTTAATTTTTGCATTTTGGGACCGCGGTTGTCTCACTGACACTCGCCTCCTACCAAGTTGATCCGGGATCAGTCCCCGGATTTTCACATGTGGGAATCTTGCCGAACGATGCAGCTTGTGGACGGGTTTTCTCGAGGAGCTCCTGTTTCGCGTGACCCACTACATTGTAGGGCCTCGTTCCACATCATCACACAGGGCAACCATATGCATTCGGTGCTATTACCTTCGCCCTCGGGTACTCTTCTCATACGATTTATCCTTAAATTTGGGCCACGGATTAAGTCATGTATTGTAACGATTACCGTACTTTGCCATATTATAGGGTAACATTACACCACAATTTTTCGTTTAAAATAGGCCTAACTGTTCACATCATCTTAAAGGGATTAAACTTTCACAGTACACAACAGTCATAAAAGAAATTACTTTACTTTAAATAGTGTTTTCGAATTTGTATTTAAAAATAAATTAATGTGGCGGTGCAAAGATACCCGGGAGGATGGGGGGTGCAAAGTAACCTTACGGTACCCTTTCGAAATCAGTGACTGATAATTAAAAAATATCTTTAGTAATTTCCTGCCTGAAAATGTACTTTTACATGTGCGTGTGGGGAGAAAGTTAAGGAGTTGTGGCGACAAGGTAGTTTGTCTCGAGTCCTGTCTCCTGGGAGCTGTCGCGTGACAAGTGCAGCAGAAGATGCACGAACCCCGTTTTTACAACGCGAGCGTCTCAAAAGTAAAACACCATTCATCCAGCGAATCATTTTGATGAGCTGCAATATTCCCTCTCCTGTGTGTGCACAGTTCATTTCAGAGCGAGGAGAACATTTGTGTGTGCGCGCGCGGGAGCTAGCGCCCGCGTTTAAAATGGATTGAAATAAAAGAACAAACACAAAGAGAGAGGGCGAGGACGTAAAAGGCCGGCGCGAGGGAGCGAGGTGGGGTAGGGGTGGGTGGAGGTTAAATCTCGTTGCATTGGCGGGAAAAGCGTCGAGGGGTGGGGAAATCTCATTAGAGCGGTTGTGTAGCGAATTGGATGTAGCTGAGCGACTATACGGGGCTTGGCGGTCCGCAGGAAAACAACGGCATATGTGACATTATCAAAAGATACGTGGGCAACCTTCAAACGCAATATACCACTAAGTTTAAGGGGGGTGCGGCTCACTGCAAAATTATAACAGTTTTAATAATTTTTATATTTTGTCGAGATGTGGTTTGTTTTACAAACATATATGACTTTTTTTTTACAATAAGGAACATTTTATAGCTTTCATGGTTCTGGTATAATGACAGGTCAAAGCCCAAATTTTCATAAAACGGTTTTATACAAGAAACAAAATAATTAATACTGAATAACAGTGTAATAGGCTACGACAAGACGTTAAAAAAAAAAAAAAAAAAAAAAAAAAAAAAAAAAAAAAAAAAAAAAAAAAAAAAAAAAAAAAAAAAAAAAAAAAAAAAAAAAAAAAAAAAAAAAAAAAAAAAAAAAAAAAAAAAAAAAAAAAAAAAAAAAAAAAAAAAAAAAAAAAAAAACTTTTTTTTTTTTTTTTGCTTTTTAAAAAAGTTCAGAAAATTGTGCATTTTTTTATTTTAAATGCAGCAATTTTGTTTAAATATATGAGTAAGTTGGTTTTCGATTGTTGTATAATCAGTTTCATGCAAATTTGGAATTTGATATGCCTTTATAAAACAACTATGAAAAATGTAAGACATCTATTACTGTAAAACTAGTCACAGTGCATGTCTGCAAAAGAAACCGTATGTCGCATACATAAAAAAAATTCGCAAAACAATTACAATTTTGCACGAACTCCTCCTTTGACAGCCGAAATTTTGAAGCGCTCGTGATATGGTGTGAAACGATACGTCCAACGACTATACAACTTCAACTCCTAAAACAATGTTCGACAACCAACGTAATGTACGTTTCACATAAATCACCTATTGTTTAAGCCGATGTTAGTCTCATCTACAAAATACAAGCAATGAAATTTCTGGAAAACAATGTTCGAAGTATACTGATGGTTACGCAATTTTTGTTATTTGTAATGTATTATTCGACAGGTAGGAAGTACGGAAGGTTATTTCTTTTGAAAAAGCAGCTGATTTGGGAGTAAGCGAAGAAAATACTTTTAATGTCACATTTATAGGCGATTATTAACCATAGCTGTAGCTACACATAAAATAGTCAACAAGTATGAAATGCTAGGCGAGAACGGATTATTTTTTTAAAATCTTCACAAAAGTTACTCAGAGCATTTACCTGTTCTGTCACTCTTGCACTCACCCAATTAGAAAGTGGATATCTCTCCGTTTCATCTTACCGCCGAGCTCCTTTTAAACTCTGATAAGAAGGAACTCTCAACTTGCCCACACATACATAATTTAATGCGCATTTAATTATGATTTCCCAGAACACTTCGTCAAGTAATTTCTTCCGATGTTTTGAAAGTCATTAATATACAAGCGGAGTTAAAGGCATTATATACAAACAAGCATGTGTGTAAATTAAATTTCTCACGAGTAAGCAAACCGTAAGCGTGGGTGACTTTGGGACATAAAAAATTATTTTACGTATATATGGTAGCCCTGAATTAAGTAATCTGCCTGCGATAAATTCCGAATGATACATATCCACATTACATTTTACTAACATTACTCATAGTTTTTTCACAGTTGGCAATTATGGAAAATAAAAATTGTATAAAAGGTATCCTAAGTGACACCACATGTTAAGTCGCCCGAGCTTACGTTAAACTAAAAATATTAATTAACTTGTATGAGTGTTAAATACTTTTAAAGATATTATCTTCTTTATTTTAATATTTAATTCGCACCCTCCCAATCACTTTGTAAATGTCAGCATTTATTTTTAAATTCTTTCACTAACAAGTTCTCAGAATTATTCTGAGCTTTTTGCGGCTTTATTCTCTACTAGCAGTCTCCCGCGGTTTTACTCGCATCTATTACTCGTAGCAGATAATATTTACTTTAATTGAAAAATATATTTGTATACCAGATAGGTAGTTCAGTCATCAAATGTTAGGATGACAAATCTGTTAGTTGAGTTAACTCTGCAGCAGGATAAGTAGCTATAGCTGTCCACGCGAAAAGTAGTACTAAGCTTGTCCCTGCCACTAACAGCGACTTCGCCTGGGCCTTATTTATACTCACATCAATGTTGACGTTGTGAGGTAATTACAGACTCTTTACTGAAAGAGGGTAATCGAATGAAATACTTAGTTTACGTGGTATTAAAACTGATTTCTCCCGAGCTACAAAAAACTGCGCCACATAACGTCGAAGTTATTAATGAAAATTAATTTTAAAAATAAAATATTAATTTCCTGACCTCATAGGTTGTACAACAACACGCCTCAGTAGAACTGTAAAATGAAACTCCTGTGTAATTTTTTTCTCGCTGGTCGTACTTTCTGCCTTGGAAGTTTACAAACTAAGTTTTCTTCTCAATAATTAAGTTATGAATTTACTTTTCAGAAATCTTAATTTCACATCTTAAACATTTGTACAAGTATCTAAGTGATGTGAAAATCACGACGATAGCCCTTTCAGTCGAAGCAAAATAGATCATTCATTAAAAATCACATATCACTCCTGTACAGTACAGAGAGTTCGAATTTTGAAAAATCTTAAACCATACTGAATATCTAGATGGGTTCGATATATATAGAAGATTTATCAAAAACACATTCCAGGTCTTTCCACCTCCTACGAAATTGAATTTCGAAACACCCGTGTAAAACATTTTAGACTACTTAACTGGTGTCTCTTAGACGTGTAAACACTACAATAGCCTGTTGGGTTCAAGATGTATCGTCGATTAATGAAAAACAAATTTCATCATTTTTCATCCCTTTTCATCTCTTTTCATCTCTTTAGGTGGGGAATTCCGAAAATTCCTGAAATTACTTTTCAGAAATTTGAGTAAGCATCAATCTTAGACAAAAATTACGTTGTTATATACAAATCAATGGGATGTATATATCGATTGTGTATCGAAAACATATATTACCCGTAATTTTACCTCTTTGGGGCCGAATTCGGAAAATATGTTTTAATGGTATTTGGGATATTTACAAAAGCATTATTCAAAAGGAAAGAGCTTTTCGATATCTCAATTGGTTTGATGGAAATGGAGGAATAATCGAAAACACATTTCACGTATTTTCACCCCCTTATTTAAAGAATTAGTCTTGGAGTCCTGTCATAGACATTTGTATACGTATCCAATTGAAGTAAAAATCACGACGATAGTCAATTGTGTTTCAGTGATATAGACGATTCATAAAAAACACACTTTGCTCCTTCTTACTGCTTGCGGTTCGAATTTCGAAAAATCCTAAAACTACTTTTTGGGTATTTAAATAAGCAATCCCCAAGGATTCGATGGCTATCGATAGTTAATCGGAAACACATTTAAGGTCTTTCACCCCCTTAAATGTTGAATTTCAAAAAATCCTTAAATTGGCTAATATGCATCATTATGTGTGTCTCATTGAATTAAAAATCTCGATGATAGGCCGTCGGGTTCGTGCTCTATCAACGTGTCTTCGAAAATACATTTAACCCTTTTCATCCCCTTAGAGGTCGAATTTCAAAAAATCCCTTCTTAGTGCTCGCCTACGACCTGAGGGGAAACCACACACAAAAAAAAATTACGATTCTAGGTCCAGAGGTTTGGGCTACAGTTTGATATGACAGTGTATCAGTCAGTGTTCTTTTGTATATAGAGATAATGAACATGATGTACTGTCTTATTTTAGCACAAAAAAGGTTCCTCTTTGTGAATAATGACCCTGTGTTAAAAAAAAAAAAAAAAACCACGCTGTACAAATTCCACAAAATTCTTTCTTTCGTTATTTTGAGTCACTGAGACTAAGGAAGACTGCGATCCACTTTAAATGAATTACTTCGTCTTTTTGTAACGTGATAATTTATACAATATTAGGAAAGGAATGTGCTCTAGACACGTTATTCTAGAGTGTCAAGTGAATACTTAAAGACATATCAAAATAACGATATTGATATAAACATCGGAATGCACTTGAGATCAAATTAGTGTTGATAACTGGTTCGGAGCCTCCTACACTTCAGATCGCAATTAAAACCCCCTCACTGTTATAGTTCAGGAATCCAGATACCTAACACAATACTTACGGAAACCAAAACAATGGGATGTATGGCTTTATGCTTGAACAAAGTACATATTTAAAATAATAATTCTTGTGCGTTAGCATATATAGATCTTAAACTCACAATTCTCGAGGAAACAGCTGCAGAAGTTTCGAGAAGTATGGCTGTACAGCCTGAGCGGGTAGGCAATACGCCGTATATGGAGATGTAAGAGCTTCAGGAAATGTGTACACGCGGAACAGCAGCGCTGAGAGATATAACTGGAAAAACCCATCATATTAATATCTGACACGTAGCTCATGTTGACTGAGGACAAGGTTGTGGTCCACCAGAGGTTTGACTGAAAACACGATAGTACTTACAATACATCACAGGTTAAGGGACGGTTCACGAAAATTTTTAATTGTTTTAAAATGTTTTATTTTACGAGATATTGTTTATTTTGTAGGCATATATTGTGACTATATTTTACTGCAACAGAAACGTTTAGCTTTCATACTTTTTGTATTACAGCATATTAAAATCGCAATTTAAAAAAAAACTGTTTTATGAATTAAAGAAAAACAAAACTTACTTGCCGAAATGGAAAAATTCACTGAGTAACAGTGCCGTGGACTATGACACTACATGTTTACAAACATTGACTTGATTTTGTATTTTAAAAAATAATGAATTTAAAATAAAAAACACCAAATTTAAAAAAAATATTTTAAAATACAAAAAACTAATTAATGTGGTTATTTATACATGTCATAGTCCATGGTACTGTTCTTCAGTGTGAATTATTTTCATTTCTGTAAGTAAGTTGGTTTTCCTTTAGCGTGTAAAATATTTTTTTGTACACTTTGACTTTAATATGGCTTAACACAAAAACCATGACACTAAAAATTTTCGTTACAGTAAAAAATAGTCACAACATATGCCTACAAAACAAACCATATATCTTACAAATATATATATATATATATATATATATATATATTTTTTTTTTTTTTTTTAACAATTTAAATTTTCTGTGAATCATGCCCAACTAAATGGTACGGCTGTCATTTTCGATACACTGATAGAATCACCACATAAACGATTGTCGACACAATGAATTACACCCTCAATGTGGATTTAAATGTATCTGCCTATTGTTGAACGTACACATAAGGAAAAAAACATCCATGTTTTAAATAAATAAATGGTACTATTTTAAACAAGTCAAGAAAATATGTTCCGGCCAAAGTATGCAAAAAACAGTAAACAGCTGACTAATTACAAATTGAATAAAGGGAAATAACGATAACGCACTCTAAGTGGTCATGACACAGTAATATAAACTAACAAACAAAACGGGTAATGTAACCAGGTTACAAAGGAAAAATTAAAAATGCAACAAAAAATGAACACAAATTTGGTAAGTTATTACCAATGTGTACACAACAGACATCAGACATCATAACGTTTTGGGGCCTGCAATCAGTCCCACAGACGATTTTTAAAGATAGCAACACTCATAAGCAAAATGGACCCGGCATCTGCAGAAATTTGGACGAGTTTCTCGTATCTTGCTGAAGTTTCGTATACGCGGTTCGGGATAAAGCGAGCACTCATAAAAGCCCAGCAAAATTTATATTTTCGGCCAATTAGTATCTTTCCACGCGTAACTGCCAACGAAGGAAAATGTCTACCCTCTCAGGGCACGTCACTTGAAATACCGCGTAGCATGCGACCTTCGTCTTGTGACGAGACCTACCATATGCTCTAAATCTCCGTAATAATCTGAATATCCTGATGACTGGAACCCGCCCGTCATCACATCAAGAGGCAATTGCTTCATGATCTTGAAAGAGAAAAGGCGAGAAAAGGCTGCTCCCACCCTCCGAAGAAGATCATTGTTATCATTACTTTGAAGTTTAAATCCCTTCATTCCACTTTTGATGAACATTATAACTAAATTCATTTACTTTCCTCCAGAGGGAATTATTGGTACATAAATATTATGACATATTTTATTTGATCCTCTCTAAGAGTTTATCATCACTTGGTCAAATTTTGTTTTCGTAAAGAAGAATGTGTGGAGAGAAATAATTATGCAGACTTACCCAAATAAGGAAAATGATTGCTCGCCGTCCAAATCCATCCATTTTAAACTGTCGTCCTAACCTACAATAAGATCGTAGTTTAGAAATGTCCTTCTATAAGCATGGTCCATAACTGTCTGAATATTGTGATAGAGACCTGTCTTAAGATAGTCACCGAAACCTGTCCTTTTAAGACTGTAGTCTTGACTTAGGCCTAGTTTACGATAACGTAATAACGTCGTCCGTATTTATCACTCAAGGAAGCACAAATCTCTGTTTCTTATATTGAGGACCATATCTGCTCCTGCAAGATCATGGTTCAATCATGTTATAAAATCATAGAGTATATTTATAATGCTGTGCAGGGCTGAGACAAGTACCAAGCGAGGCGACACAGTGGTAACACATTTGACTCGCATTTCGGAAGATTCAAGTTCAATTTCCGACCTGACCTTTCTCATTTCGGTTTTCCAGGGTTTTGCGAACATATTCCGTCGACATATGTCGACGAGAAGGTTTTGCCAACTATGTGAGCACAATTGTTACTCGAGTAAAGTATTTATAAAGAACAGTTTCCGACACCGAAATCTCGTAGCGGTCGTGGATGGTACAGCGGCAAGAACACTCGCCATCCACCAAGGCGATCCGGGTTCGATTCCCGGCGGGGTCGGTCCCCAGATTTTCGCAGGTGGGAGCCTTGCTGGTCAGCGGTTTTTATCGGGGATTTCCCGTTTCTCCCGCCCCTTCATTCCGGCGCTGCTCCATACTCACACCATGTCACCTCTCGCCAGCGCTAAAGACCTCGATGTTAAGTGCTGACCAAAATATCTTCACTCGCTTCTCCGGAATCTCGTACATTTAATTGCGGCGCAACAGATTACGCTTAGCACATTAATCATTCTGCGAGAATGTTTGCTCGTAAAGCTGTCAAATCTCATTATTAAGGATTGTCGCTATTTTCCACATTGACTTTTAAAAACGTGCAGATTTCAATTGGTGTTTTAGCGTAACTCCGCCGACTACCTGAATAGCGTAGTGACTAGTGTTGGCATGATATGGCGTAAATATTGACGTCTGAAGCTTTCTAAAAGTTCTACAAGTACGTTTTATTTGCAAATTTTAGTAACCTTCGGGAGGAATGAAGTATTTTTTTCTTGCGGATAGCTACAGATATAGTACTGACATTAGCGGAAGAGAAAAGCCAGCTTGAAAAAATGAGAGAATCTACTGCCAAATCTCTCGGCGCCTAAAACATATAACTTCTGTAAATCATATTTTCGCAGAAATTATATTAATGCAAGATGGCACGTACTGATACCCAATAAAAATGCGACAACTATCGACGTATTATATTACAATAAATTCTGTGATAAGTATTGTTTCCGATTTATTTTTTTTAATTTGGCCATGATAGGGTATAAAATACGACATATTGGTTAATTTGAGTATAATATTAATAATATAATTTCATCAATTTGTTTGTAGATTGGAAGCACTTGGATTTTAAAACAAATCCGTTCTGTAGTTTCACAAGCTAAATTAATTAAAGAACACCATTCATGTTATATTTAATCCTCCAAGTATGACACATTCTTCACTCTATCATGTTCAAACGTATAAAAATAAATGGAAAACCAAAATGCAAGATGGCGGCGAATGTGGTGTATGCTTGTTGGCAGTGCTGGAGCAACAGCAGCAGCAGCTGAAGAAGGAGCAGCCACAGCAGGCGGGCTGCGAGCAGGCGCACAATCAGGCGACCTCGGCGGCCAAGCAGCAGAACAAGCAGCGCCGCAGTCGTACCAACTTCACGCTCGAGCAGCTCAACGAGCTGGAGCGATTGTTCGACGAGACACACTACCCTGACGCCTTCATGCGCGAGGAGCTGAGTCAGCGACTCGGCCTCAGCGAGGCCCGCGTACAGGTAACTACCCCCTTTTGACAAATAACATCCTTTGTACGTAGTTTTACACGAAATTTGTTTGGAAACTGGGGTTCCAAAGATTTTCTTTGTACAAGTACAATTATTTTTTTACTGTTGATAGAACAGAAAGGGTGCGTTTTCTGTCCAGACAACATTTCTTGCTCCTCTCAACTGAATATTCTTCCTGCTTCCTCGGTAATAGTATAATCACGGCAAAGTGAACGCTATTTGAGAGGAGTCCTCACGGCGACGACTGACACCAGTTGAGATCCTTGGCCTTAGAGGTGATAAAACAAGTGCGGGTCGAGCAAGAGTCGCCCTTAAGAGTGCGTGGTACATAATTCAACGTTAAAAGTAACAATCTATAAATGTAGGTTTCTTGAAGCTAATTTGCGAAAATTAAACAATAGGAATACTAGAAAATAGTTTTAGCCAACGTTTTAAACAAAATAGTTTCCAGTGTTACGAACTTCTGAGGCACAATCTCTGACGCCGGAACCTCGTTCATTTAACTGCGGCACAAGAGATCACGCGTAACGAATTAGTAATTCTGGATAAAGATTTACTCATAAAGTAGGCAAATACCATTATCTAGGATTGTCATTTAGTATTTTAGCAATGTTGGCTTCGAAAAAAGCGTAGAAATCAATTGATATTTTCAGCGTTTATTTATCTACCACGCACTCTTAAGAGGTCGCGCGTTTCTAGGCCTTGATCGCGCTCAATGTATTCTTCATGGCACAGGACTAAAAACGGTGACATCATTGTGTAATTACAGGTAATTGTAGCCAACACGTACAGCATCCCGTTCTTCTACTCCCACACGCATTCGGGAGGACCCGCGTTCGATTCCGACCGTCCTGATTTATGTTTTCAATTGTTTCCCAAGATCAGTCCCGGCGAATGCTGAGATTGTTCCTTGACAAAGTCCATGGCCGATTCCTTCCCCAGTTTCCCGTCATTGTGTAAAGCTGTGTGCCACCGTCTCTAATGACCTCGCTGTCGACAAGATGTAAAGCCCACTTACCTTACCTTCCCGCCGTCAACCAGACGTAAAGCAGAATTTACTCGCCTCAAGATTCAGTACTGTACGAAACACATCATACTAACTCCCACACGAGAATACCAAAACAGTTCCGTTCGAAACCCTTTTCGCAGAGATATTTTGCAGAAGTTCTTTCCTTACAAGAGACTAACATCTGTTGCTATCCGATAGTCATTATGTTAGCTTAAAAACACCCACGAACAAGATAATTTTCAAAAAAGATAATTAACATACCAGTTGCTACACGCGCACGCACGCACACACACACACACACACACACACACACACATACAGGGTGAGTCATCAGCTCTGCGACAAACTGTGACAGGATGTTCCTTGCAAAATAACAGTTAGAAAATGTCTGGCAACGAATGCCTGGAAACCACTCCTAAGGGCAGGAAACCCCTGTGAAGATGGGGTTGCAAGTATGGTTTTTATTGAATTTGACGGGAATCATTTGATATTAAGGGATGAAAATTTGTAGG
>PNEQ01133233.1:0-29149 GCA_003012365.1 Medauroidea extradentata | reverse complement strand
ATATTTGCCGGCTACTAGATGTGTTGTGACCACTCAGTAGTAAGGGGCACCTGCACATCAGCGTGCCAGTGGCTGTAGAGTCAACCCTGTACAGCTCTTGGCAACTGCTGCCCTACCTGCCAGCAACCCACGAGCCGCCACTGCAAAGTTCCTCGGCTCACACGCAGAGGTCGAGGAATCACAATCAGGTTATTCCTCGTACTTGACCATAAGATGATAGAGTTCGAGGTTATCTCCACACAAATTGATAGTGTACTGCTCAAAATCATTACGGGACAAAACATAATTTAAAACGTATACAGAAGTGTAAAATTCTCGTTATTTTCTGGCAGTAGACTAGACTCCAAGCTGCTGTAGGCCTACGTTCTCTCAATGTCTCTCATTGGGCTACAGTGACATGGCCTGATGCAGAGATCGGTTCTGACCAATAACTAGAGGCAGGACAAATCCGCGGGTTTAGTGACATGTCGGTTAGTCTCCAAGAATATATGTTGGCCGAAGTAAACAACAGCTGCTCATTGGTTGCTCGTTGACACATTCATACCACTTGATCGGGTATGCAGTTGTTACTAGGAACCCCAGTTTTTGGTGAAAATTATATTTCAGCATCAGTTTTCTTCAATGCCTCGTGTGCGTATCTGCGGCTACGCTTCATGGTCAGTGATTGGCTGAATTTAACTCTCACGTGTCTTAAGGCCTCGCTATTTAGTTTTGCAGTGGTTTCGAAAAAAAAAAAAGCTTTTTTTTTAAACTCAAATTAATACATATTATCCCAAAATTCATTCTTACAGTTTTAACACTTATTTAAAGTTTGTATCTGAATTTTTCTGTTGCAATACACCAAACGGAATTTTAGATTTTTGCCCCTGAAATATCACATATTTTGTGGTCTAAATAAGCCAAAACGAAGCAAAATAATTTTTTTACCTAGCAAACCGGTGCTTTATTTAAAAAAAAATACGCTCTGGCAGAATTGTCCTCTGAAAACAATCTCAAATTTTTTTTCAAAGTATTTGGTTAAAAAATATTCGAGTTATTTGCAATTGTTTGAAAATAAACGAAATACCATGGTCTTAACATTTTACTGCCAATCACGGGTTTGTGATGTTCGCAGCAAACTTATTATGACTGATAGGGTCAAATGAGAAACATTTTCACACATAGACAGTCTGCCAATAACAAAGTAGCAGAACTACAGAGGTAGAACTAAGACATTAAAACATGTTGTCGCAGAAATATTCTCGCGAGAATTTATAACTTTATTACTTGTTCAATATCCTTTAATAAGGAGTCAAATAACTCAAGACTCAATGGCGAAAGCGACATGAACTTACAGTTATTTGTGTTCTAGCTTGTGTCGAAAAGAAACGCGAATTTTCCAGATCTATCGCCTATAGGTGGTTCAGAATAAAGTGAGCACTCGAAAAAGCCCTGCTAAAGATATATTTCCAGCCAATTTGTATATTTCCGCGAGTAACGGCTAACGACGGAAACTGTCTAACCTCCTGGACTCGTCACTTTATGTTTGCGCGTGTAAGGTAAATTGTTCAGTCGATAGGTACCTACAGGGCCGGATTGACCACTAGGCCCACTAGGCCCGGGCCTAGGGCGTAACTTTCACAAGGGCGCACTTTTATAGAGGATAACATCTGAAGAATTTCCCATCGTTGTTTTCAAAAGTGTCAATTTGGCGACGAGTAAATTTTTTTTAATGGCTGTACTTTTGGCATTGTTGACTTTTGCTGCATATATTAGTTTTGTCTGCTCTATGGCCAATTCAGCTATTTAGTTTCAAATAACTGTGTTACAATTAAGTTGAATTATTATTGTATTATTACTATTATTATACATAACGAGAGAACAGAGCAGAGTAATTTTAAATAACATGGTGCTGAAAACGTGTAAAGGACGCCAGTTGTTTAGTAAGGATGGAAAATAGAGGCTGCGAGGGCGCTTAGACTGACGAGCCTAGGAAGCCGAGAAGATTAAATCCGGCCCTGTGTACCTATATAGTTTGATAACAAATAAGTTAATTAATTATATAAAATACAATTATATCGCTGTCAGTTGATTTTATTTCAGTATTGTTGTATTTAAATACGAGTAAACACAGAACTATATTGTGTTATTTCCTTGCCAACCATACAAGCAGCAAGGCAACTATAGTTAATGTTGAATTATATGCAGTAACGGCTGATGATATTTTTCAAAGGTTAAATTATTAGTGTTCACTTTACTCCTAACGGCCTATAGCAATAGATGCATGCAATAAGCGATATTTAGGGCCCGGTAGTTTACGCGAAAAGATTTTTGCCCCACTTTGCTTCAGCGTCTTACGTGCACACCTGCAGCTCAACTTCATGATTATTGGCAGAGTAATTTTGTGCGGAGTTATTATTCATTTGACTGTGCCAATCAGTACGTGGATAACTGTGACACAACACGTCTGTGATTTGCGGGTTTAACCTCCACACGTTGTATGTTGCGGCATCCAATCTCTGACCATAAACTTTGAAAGAACTGTGCAATGGGAGTGCATGACTGGATTTATTTGCTTGGACATACTCCATTGCGAAATAAATGACTGTCAAAAGAAAACTGAAAATAAAAATAAGACAAGAAAACACAAATAAGCAGAGTATGCTTTATTTATCAGG
Source organism: Medauroidea extradentata (assembly GCA_003012365.1). Lineage (NCBI taxonomy): Eukaryota > Metazoa > Arthropoda > Insecta > Phasmatodea > Phasmatidae > Medauroidea > Medauroidea extradentata. The sequence goes on along the minus strand of PNEQ01133233.1, from coordinate 26,492 downwards.
ATACATACATGTTGTGTATGTATCCTGATCACTAAAGCATACTCTTATTATTTATGTTTTCTTGTCTTATTTTTATTTTTAGTTTTCTTTTGACAGTCATTTATTTCGCAGTGGAGTATGTCCAAGCAAATAAATCCAGTCTGACCATAAAGCAGAGACGCAGGTGCGCACGTAAGGCACTGAAACAAAGTTCTGCAAAAATCTTTTCGCGAAAACTACCGGTCCGTAGATATATTACTTGGTGTACGGCTAGACTCAACTGCTCTACATGAGCAATGGCGTACGTCCACAAACCAATAAATTCTTACTCTGTACGTACATGAGCACAATCTGAGAGTGCGTTGGCCACGAGCTGTTATGTGAAAAACTGGCGTTTTCTTTTTGTACAAACAACTGTAATTTCGTGTCACTTTCGACCGGGGCCGCGGTGGTCGGATGGCCAGACCATTCGCCTCCCACCAAGGCAATCCGGGCTCGCTTCCCGGCGGGGTTGCCCGGGTTTTTGCACGCGGATTTTCTCGGGGATGTTCCGTTTCCCCTGACCTCTCATTCCTGCGCTGCTACACACTCACCTCATGTCAACCCTCACCAGCGCTCAATACCTCGATAAGCGCTGACCGGAATCTCTCACTCATTTGACTGGTTCGACAGTTTCTGTAGAGCGCTGAATATCAGCTAGAGGCAGACCCAGTCATGTGACATCACTGTGTCAGCGAGCAGCCATTGAGCAACTAATATCTGCTTGAGTACATATATATTCTTGGAGGTTAGCCCACATGTCAGTGAACTCGAGAATTTTTTTACCGGACTTTATATATCAATTACGCGAATGAATGCTTTGCAGGAGATTGGTCAGTCGACCATGTATCTATCAGTTATGGGTCAGATCTGATCTCTTCGTCAGGCCACGGCACTGTGGGCCAATAGGAGGTATCGAGAGAGCGTACAGCAGCTTGTATTCTAGTATGCAGCTACAAAATAACAATAATTATACACTTCTCTACATATAAAATTTTGTTTTGTTCCGTAATGATTTTGAGCAGCACACTATGAATACGCGAGGAAATAACCTTCGGAATCTACCATCTTTTTGTCGAGCACGAGGAAAAACTCGACTGCGATTCATCGACCTCTGTGATAAACCACTGGCCTCTTGCTGACCTTTTGTTGCGATTCGTGAGTGGCTTGTTTTATTTACGACTGCCTCTTTGACGCTAAGTGAAATATTTGTACAATAATAAGGGCCTGTACAGTGATCGACATGAGGATCGCTACTTTACACTTTAAGGATCTCACAAATCGTCTCTTTATTTTTTGAAATTCTTAATATTTACTGTAGTAGAATATGGGTTGCCTAATTTTATTCAAAACAATACACACACACATACACATATACACATATATATGTTTCTAAATTATAAAACCAATACATTAATAAAAAAATTTATAACGCATTTAAAAAAAATTCACATGCCTCTCTAACTAGGCGATATATCAACGTACATTTTACTCCAGACGAACGATTATTTATGCATAGCAACCAGAAAAATTTCACGTTTTCTTGTACGCACAAGATAGAATTAAAGCAATCGTAAATTTGTGTTGCTTTCGTGATTGAGTCTTGACTTATTTGACACCTAATCGAAGACGCTAAATCAATAATTTATTTATTTATTTATTTATTTATCATTTATCATTCCATTTAATCCCATACTGGGTATACCCAGGGATATAGAAGTTGTCATTATTTTAACATAAAATGAACAAGAATACAGTATATATTACACACAAACATCAAGTAAATCATATCACATTTATGAATATATTTATCAATAGAATACAATACAGTTTTATAAATACAATCAATAACAATATTAGTTCCATTACATTTGCATAAACTCTTAAATAGCGTAAAACATATTTTCCATAAAATATTTTTTAAAATTACAAAAAAAAGTAGACTATTTTTGTTAATAAACTTTAATTTACTAGGTAATTTATTAAAATATTTTACACCAATTATAATGTACTCCATTATGCACTACCTTAAGTTTATTAGTAGGAAAATGTAAATCGTCTTTATTTCTTGTATTATATATATGTATCATATTATTTGTTTCAAATTCTCGAGGATTATTGACAATACATTTCATTAAAGTAAATAAATATTGACTAGTTAATGGTAAAACACCGAATTTTTCAAAAAGGAGACGAGCAGAATCAGTTTTCCTAACTTTCATTATACTTCTAGTTGCTGTTTTTAAGCCTGAAAACTTCAATACTTTTTGAAGAATAAGCCCATTGTAAAATTCCATAAGACATAAGAGAACGAAAATAGGCAAAATATATTTTCTTTAATGCAATTATACTTAATATATAAGACATGCAATTCAGAACAACACCTACTGAACTCAATTTAGTTATCATGTAATTAATATGTGTTCTTCCACCAAGGTAACAATCAATATCAAAAATTTAGTACTTTGAATTTCATTTATCTTATACTCATTACTCTAAATAATTCTTAGATAATAAAGTAAGAATTAAATGCATGTTCAATTATGAGGTATTACTGTATCAGCGAGCTGCTAATGAGCAGCTGTTGTCTACTTCAGTAACATATAATTTGGAGGCTAGCCTACGTACGAACACACTGTATTTTTTTTAATTGTATGTTATCTATGTAATTCTGACTTCATAATTGTATGTGTTTTGTGGTTGTTGTAATATGACTTAGTTAGTCTGTTTTTAGGTGTATTTCTTAATGGAAATGTTTCTTTCTGGACAAATCACTCTCAATATGTATTGAGGTATGTGTAATGCTTGTAAATAAATAAACACATTTTTCCTGTTTCTGCCCATACAGAACCTAGAGGTAAATTTAATCTACAACATAAGTACATTATTTGTTTTGTCTTACGGAGAAGCGGATTTAATAGTACTGTTTACTATTGGTCGCAACAAGTAAACACTTTCAGCGAGAATGTCTATATAATAATAATAATTTGTTTATTACTCAATACGCCAAACAATAATCTCAATAATCCAGTCGAACGTAACTGACGGATACAAGCTCTACAATGAACATAAATCGTGGATAAGCTATAAGATAAAAACATAATTTATGTCATGCAGTTACAGTCTCTTAAATGTTTCATATCATGCTAATATGAAACGTAATATTTAAAAACGGGCGAAAACATTTTTTACAAACCGTGGACAAATGAACTTCATTTTATTTATTTATCGTTTCGAACTAGACTTGTTGATCCTCTAATTGAAATTATAGAAGTCTATTAGAGACAAATGCTTATATTTATTACAAGAAACTACATATTTTTAAATTACGTTTTTCACTTACATGTTTTTGAATACAATTTGTAAATAATTCCAATACTTAACTAACATACAAATTTTTGTCTTACCGTGAACATTTATCTGAACCTTTTCTGGGGGCACCGAAGATACTCGTACTGTTTAACGTATAATTGATATTTAATAAGTTTTGACTTCTCCTGTTTAATTATTGTAGACATTTTAGGCCTTACCTTTTCATTTTTATCTTCGAGTTCCTTCTCCTGCGCCGCATTGGTTTCCGTTAGCAGCTCCACCTATAATGGTATATATTTTTCAAAGAATTACTATGTTTGGTAAATTCCAAAATATTTGGATAGCCTGTATTTTATTTACGTGGACACGAATCTTAAGCGAGGACAATACATACTCGTAATATGTACTCAGACAAATGTTAATGCGACAACCATATTCGAAAAAAAAAAAAAAAAAAAAACATTGTTAAATCACAACATAAGTAAAAACACATTGCGACGAGGGTACACTGTAAAAAAACTTCCAAAAATGTTTAGGAAGTAATTAACCTAAACACAGTATGGGGCAGTTACCATACTTCCGCCTTGTAAATATGCAAATTTTTACACTTGTTACAATACAAGTGTGGTCACTTCAGTATATATTTGACTGTTTTATAAACATGTTTGGGAGTACAACCATGGGATGTTTGGTAAACAATTCTACCGTGCCAACGTTCTTAGCGCTCCTAAACGCACGTGTGGCAATTTTGTAAACTATTTTTTAGAGTGTACATATAAGGAATAGTTCAGACCCATGTTACAACTTTTCTGCGGAAGGCTGGGTGTCAACAGTCATTTATTTATTCACGCTGATGGACATAATAAAATGACGCGCAGTGTAACCGGTAACACTGTATAACGGCCGCGATTTAATGACTTCTAACCTGAGTTCAAACGGAACGTCAGATTTCCGGAGAACGTACATTTCAACGAGGTACGTTTACGGATATAAATAATTATACACATATATAAATTTAGTTATTGCTATTTAACAAGTACATGGAGTTTCTTTACACTGAACTGGACATACTTTACACGGTAAAAAATACTTCCTAAAATGTTGAGGAAGTATTGAACCTAAACGCAGTATAGGACAGTTACCATACTTCCACCTTGCAAATATGAAAACTTTTACAGTCATGGATGTCTGGGAAACAATTCTACTATACCTACTTTCTTGGCGCTCCTATACGCACTGTGACAAATTTACAAACTATTTTTAGAGTGTATCCTGTGACCCCTAGAACGGTAACCAATGAAGTGCAGTGAATAAATTGTAGAGTTTATATATAAAACGCCTTATTATATAGAAGTTACCTAGCAGGTAATAAAATAACTAATATTACGATTAACGATATAAGTTATTCAACACTTAATGACTGTAATTACAAAATATAATATGTCGCGTTTCTATGAGTAGTGGAATAGAATGTAAACATTTTAGAGACCAATGTATTATAATTCACGTGACAATGTTTCGCAGCGTAAAGACTACTAACTGGCTGAAAAACAGAAATAAGGCAGAGATTTAAGAAGTGCTCACTTTATCGTGAACAAACTATATCACCAAAGGTAAGCACGTGTAGATGACATTTATACGTGCTGTGAATACGTAAGTTTAGTTTATGATCATCAGATATATAATATTTTAAAATTATTCTTAATATGTTCTTCAGTACCTTTGCGTCTTTTGTAACGATGTGGTGATTCAAATCCTTGATGTACTTATTTAGTGATTCCTCCTTTAAACACAAAAATAAACAACATTTTTAGACAAACTCATGGATGACAAAATGTAAACATTAGAATAATTTTTTTCTCCTTAGAAACTCAATTAAAATTGTAGAAACCTTACCACATACACATAGGCCCTATATTTACGCGTAAAAAATAAAAAAACCAAGAAAATAAAGGTATTGCTAATATATTTCTCCAATCTTAAGCACTGTAAAACAGCTTTATACAAATAAATACTGTTATTGACAGATGTTAACGTATTTAGTACCAGTTACTGCATTCATTCAGAGGTTTTGCAAGTTTGTACAGAGAGGCCCACTTTCTAGGTTTTTGTACTTGTCTCCCAATGTACGCTTTAGACATTTTGTTTTGACTGTATAATAAAAAGTTTTACGTTAATTGACCTTCAGAGTACAATTTCGACTATTCCTTACACACGAACAAATTAAAAAATAACGGTACATAACGTGAAGCTGAAAACTTCAACGGTTATCTCCTGTGTTTCTGGAAGTCTTCACTGAAAGCAGAAGGGCAATCATAGTTCTAGGGAACAGAATATGAGAACTCTAGAAGGACATATTTTCTCGCATTAATACATTCTTTTGCCCTGAAATCAGATGTACGAATGTCTGCGTCATAATTGGCTCATCAGATATTCATTAGCCAGGCAAAACAATTGCTCATCAAGATGTCAGAAACTAATTGCTACGATACCCTTGTTAGGATTTTTTAAATCTCATTTTCAAAAATCAAATCCATTTCAATTAATTTTCCGTGCGTTGATTAATGTATATTCTTATATTGTCTACATCGCGTTTCTTGTTGAAGCAGATTCATAATTAGCTTTCAGCGGAGTATTCTGCAGTAATTGACTTCTGGTTTTCAAACCTGTAGATCCTGATGAGTTATTTATCCGTGGCTGATAGTTTCTTACACGTTTTCTTACGTGTAATTTCCTGTGTGAAAGTCTGTGGGTTTATCAACTCATGTCTTGCCTTTCACTCTACACAGGATGTTATCAGTCTTGTTTATGTTTAACATGATAATAAATATATTTTGGATTTCTTGTAAGGAGCGCCATTAGATCGGTGGTTACATTTGTGTAAGGCCGAGCAGGGATATGTTGATACTGTCTGTCTCTCTTTTTGAGAGGAGTGGTTGCTGTTAATTGTCAGTGTCCCCCCCCCCCCACACCCTACGTGTTGATTTATTGGTTTCCCTTGCCTATTTTTGTCTCTTGACCGGAAATTCCAAAAGTACCACAATGGAAATATAGCTATTGATCGTACCTTTCAGTAGACGTATAAGAAGAGACTGGAAAAATTCTCTGGTTCGCTGACCTGTAGGTTAGACTGCAAGAATATACGTGAACTGAAGCAGATAGCAGATGCTCATTAGCTGCTTGTTGTTGAAGTGATATAGTTACATTTTTTTATTTGCTCAGAGACTTCAAGGACGTGTCAAATATGTCAAAGGCCAATCGCGAAAGTGACGAAAACTTACGTTGGTGGAACGATAGCTTGTGCTCAAGTGAAAACGCGAATTTTTCAGGTCTCAACATAGTACAAGAAGTGAACTAGGAACTCATAATTATGTGCGTGATTTAACTAAATTGATAACATTGGTCAAATTTTATAAAAAAAAATTTAGTTCATAGTTAAGTTTTTATACGTTTACTGGAAATTACTATCAATACTTATTTTTTATTTTTTTTATTTAGGTACTTTTGGAATTCTAGGCCATGAAAAAAAAAATAGCAAGGAAAGCAAATAAATCAACAAGCAGGAGGAACTGACTCTTAATGTTCTGCTGTATCTCAAGTATTGAGAGATAATACTTAAAATACACGAAGACTACACGTATGCAGACTAGTCCTTAGCAATTGCAGAGTTGTCAAAGAACACCAAATATTGAATTCGACAAGTACAGCAAAATAGTGAAAATAACAGACAAATCACGAACCAATAGAGAAGTCTTAGTGATAGTAAAACCCCTCAGAAACATGAGAGGTGATGCTGGATACAAAGTTAAAATATATATTGCACACTTCTCCATATAAGATTAATAAACATCTGGCCCGATGGCAGAAATACTCTTCGGGATGGACCAATCATCTCAGCCAGTATTGCGTGAGCAAGTTCTGACTGATTGAAGGTTACGGCCAATCGGGAAATTGTTTAACAGAGACCAAAGTATGGTATCCCCGAACTGTAAGTCTGTAAACCCAGGAAGCTCTCAATAACAGGAGCTTAACAAATGATTAATATTGCCAATAAATGTGTGATCTATATTCCCTTTGGCAGTTCATATATGTTTCAGTTTTCATGATTTATTTTATTATAGACACGTTAGTGCTGAATTCTGACAAATCTAAATATTCTGGAACTCTCTCGTGGGCCTATATTTTTATAGGTAAGAAACAACAAAATTGATTCACGTAAAAATTTAGCAAGTGGTTTTTACGACAACTGCATGAAAATCCAAACGAGAGTTCAGTTCAGTCTCTGAAAGCCACCTAACTATACAGTTTAGAGAACCAGGAAGTAACCCAAATATCAAACATCAACTTGCCTACTTGTGCAAATCTGACCGTGATAAGCAGCCCACAGGCAGTAAACTTTCGGAATGCACCCGCGGCCACATGTGTCATACATGATGTATAATGAAATCACCCACACATTAACCACAAGCGTACCACAAGCAGTCTTATTATACTCAGATGTTTCTGGGTTAGTTAGCTAATCTGCTTGTGGACCGTATACTGAAATATGGCAGTCTTTTTAATCAAAGTTGCCCAGATAAAAAAATAATGTCAGTGTAACTACAAACATATTTACTGACACGGTCTGATTAACAACCATTCCAACAAAAGTAGACGCTCATACTAGCGAACGCTGGCCGATTCTGCCAACAGTTGGCCAACTGAAAAATGATTGTATTTGCTACTAGGGAAATCATAGTGATTATAGTTGCCCGGGACTTGAACCATCTGTAAACAACTATTACCTTGCTTCACACGGGCGTGTTATCTCTGGAGTCTCCCTACCTGGGGTTGGCGCCGTGGGGTCGAGAGGTTAGGCCTCTCCTACCACCAAGGCGACCCGGGTTTGAGTCCCGGATTTCCGCATGTGGGAATTATACCGGACGATGCCGCTGGTCAGCGGTTTTCTCGGGGATATCCCGTTTCCCCCGACCTGTCATTCTGGCGTTGTTACATTCACCTCATGTCACCTCTCACCTGAGCTAAAGACCCGATGTTAGGTGCCGGCGTTCAATTTAATATTAACTTCATTAATAGTTAGCATAAAGGTTTCATATTTTGTAAGAAGTTCGAATGTGTGTTAATGTTAACCTGTGCTAATTTGGGAAATAAATATTAAGGGCATGGGCCCGAGTTTCTTCACATTTTATGTCAATTATTTTTTAAAACATAAATGGGAGCCGATATCGTAAAGTCGCTTCGTAACTTAGTAATGACTTATTTAAACTGCATGCTCTAATTTTGTCAAATCAGAAAACTGCATAATAGTTGCTAATTAGTTAATTAACGAAATTTCCATTTAATTGATAAATTACTCATCATGCAGTTTGTCTCAAAAAATTACATTGCATAGTAAAATCAATTTGCAAACAAGTTACGAAGCAATTTTATGATATCGACTCTCGTATGGATTTTAAAAAATAATTATCTCGAAAGCCGAGAAACTCGGGCCCAAGGATACAGAGGAAAGGCCGTGTTTGGTATTGTCAACCACCCACAGAATTCTATGAGGGCTATGCACCAGATGTAATTTTCCCCGTTTGATGCGCGGAGATAGCGAAGCTCTGCACACGACGGTAACAGCATCGCTTCTGTTCGTAGCGCGCCACACTGGCGTGTAGAGTTTTCCTATCACTCGTTTTACAATGGGATTTAAAGCGACGTCCCTACAATTATATTTGTGGAAAGTTTGTAGTAAAGTGCAACACACTGCATCCAACGTTGGGTTTTACGAATCCGGGTGATATTTGTCCTGTTACAGCTACTTTAAAAAGTCGTATAAGCCGCCTTGAGGGGCCCCAAAACACGTTTATAATAAGAATGTTGCCTTTTTAAAATGATAGAAGCCTAGTTCTAACCATGTTTTATTTTTGTAGACAAACATATTGTGAGTATATTGTAAGTTAAGCTGATTCGCGTTTGAATGAATAGGCGCGGCATGCTACAACATTATTCGTGCGGCAGGTGCATACACCTCTTACGGGTGTTCAAGTGCGATAAAATCATAATTTTATATTAATATTAAATAGTGTTAATTTTGTAGACGATCCTTGTGTGTACAGTTTCCTACTACGAAAGAATTTTAACTCGCATAGTTCTCTCATAATGGTGCGTCAAAATAAAAATTGGCATGTTCTGCTGTCATGCAAATAGTGAAAACCAACTGAGTAACGCAAGTGAAATAGACCACAGTCAAATAAATAAAGTGCCACGAACAACGTAATAAAACAATCCCGTGAACTATTTTTGTATTTTAAAAAATTACTGAATTTTCAAATTTTCACCTTTTTCCCTGTATTTTTGCGAATTTTTAAAAATGCAAAATATTACACTAATGGTCTTTTAAAATTGCACAGTTCTTGGGATGTAATACCACAGTGAATTATTTTATTCAAGTAGGTCGGTTGGTTTTCACTATTTGCATGGCAACAGAACAAGCAAATTTTGACTTTGGCACACCGTTATGCGTAGAGACCTGAAAAATTAGCGTTTTCGCTTGAGCATAAGTTATCATTCCATTAACTGTAAGTTTGCGCCACTTTCGCAATTGGCCTTTGACTTATTTGACACGTCCTTGAAGTCTCTGAGCCAATAATGGAAATGTAACTGTATCACTTTAACAGCAAGCAGCTGATGAGCATCTGCTGTCTGCTTCAGTTCACATATATTCTTGCAGTCTAGCCTACAGCTCAGTGAACACGAGAATTTTCCCTGTCTTTAGTTGAGAAAACTGTGAAAGCTAAAATTGTTTCGTCAGAGGAAACTGCTCTCATAAGTATCGTCTACAAAACTAACACTATTTCATAAAGATATAAAATTATGAATTTATCGCACTCGAACACCATCAAGGGGGCGTTTGAGAGAGAGAGAGAGAGAGAGAGAGAGAGAGAGAGAGCACCAAGAGGAAGCGAAGAAGGAAGCTGGAAGATACACTTGTGGTCGACACGAGGTGTGGACGGGTCCCGGAGTCGCCGTGGGCATTCGCGGGAGTCTGCGTATTTAACTAAGATGTACTCTCTTCGTGGACGTCGCCAGTGGGCTGACAAGTGGCGGCTCGTGGCTTGTTGCCAGGTGGGGCTGCAGATAGTCGGAACTGTACACTGTTGATGAACGCGCCGTAGACCAACGTCCATGACCATACTACTAGATGTGTTGTGACCACTCAGTAGTAAGGGACACCTGCACATCACCGTGTCAGTGGCTGTAGAGTCAACCAGCGCACAACCCTGTACAGCTCTTGGCAACTGCAGCCCCACCTGGCAACAACCCGCGAGCCGCCACTGGTGCTGACGCATCCGGATTTGCCGCAGACGCAGACGGGGTCGGCCGCGAATTTTAAGTTCACATTTAACACTCTGTTATTCTCGTCACCAAGGTTGGATGCTCGGTATCGCCATTTCAGGCAGACATGGCAGTGCGCACTTTATTTGGTAGAGGAAACCAAGCGACAGGTTTCAAAACTATAAAGCACCTAGAATGTCTCTTAGGACTGGCAAACCAAGGTAGGAGCTTCTAAAGTGTGTAAAGAAAGATATTCCGGCGTTGTTATTCAGTATTAGTAGCACCTCACTTAAATAATGAAACATTTGAGGGGCATTGATTTGTAATGGTGTAAATCAGTCAAAACAGTTTCTTCTTAAAGAATTTTTTATAATCACATGAAATATGCAGTACATTCTTGCAGTATACAAATGGCATGCAGAAATTTAGTTAAGAGTGAGGTAATTGTTACAGAATATTCTTTTGGAAAATGTGAATAATATGAATAAAAACGACGTTACTAAATTATTATGACTTATACCACTAAAAATCTCAGCTCCTCGTTTAACTTATCGAAATTAATGTAAATATGCCTCTCCAACTACTGTAACCCATATTTCAGAGACGGAAAGTGCTTGGAACCAAACTAAAATCAGACATAAACAAATGCTTAGAAATAATATTTACCTAACTGCCCGCGGACTGCATAAATGTACTAACTGATTTCACATTCAGTCAAGATGTTTTGAAAGATGTGTTGATGATGGCATTACACTTAAGCACTGTCGATAAAGTAACAATTGCGCAACATAAAAGATAAATAAATATGATCCACGATACTAAATAAATTTGAACAGTGTAATTTAACTATATCAACATAACTTATTGTATTTATCAAATTTAAACTAATTATCAATTAAAAATAAATGAAAAAAATTGGTAAAATTGAAATTAATTTCTACTTTATATAAAACCGGAAACTGTACTACACTATTTCACTCTATTATGCGATGAACACCAATTATGCTAGCCTATAGGGATAAGCGTCTTTAGCAACATTTAAACATTATTGTAATATCATCTCCATTTTCTCTATTTTAACGTTGCATTTTAAAATCCTTGATCTCGTCGTGGTCATTATTATCCCCGTAGGAAACTTTGCATTATTATATTGTAGGCACTGATAACATGTAAGTTAAATGAGTAAAATAATAATATTTTATTTTATAATCGGAGTTCATATCCATGAAACATATCAATATATTGCTTGATAATGAAACTGTGACCTTCCAGTATACTTTAATTCCATGTGATTATTTGAGTTAGTACCATATGCTGTGCAACGAAGGTAGTAAGGAATGACTAAAATTTTACAAGTAATATTATTGTGTACGTATTTCTTACCGTTTGGAGTTTGTTTTCAAATTGTGTTCTCAGTTCTTGGATATCTCGAGTAAGAATTTCCACCTTTAAAGAAGTACAAGTGTTAGAGGCATTAAAATGTATGACATTACTTAAATATTCTGAATTAGGGTATTTTTACATTTTTCAAAATTCAGAATATTTAAAGTTTATGATAGAAAAATACTATACATACAATATTGTAAAATAGTTATGAAAGATTTTACGCTACACATAAAAATTTTACGTATTTATTTGTTATGCTTCTATGAACATAATTTCAAAAATAAATTAGGATTTTCTTACATATGTGAATTATAAATCACTTCGTATGCTTTTACTACAGCGATTTATAACAGTAACAACTGACAAATACAATTTTTGCACAATAGAAAATAAACACAAATTTAAGGTTTAGTCAAACAGTTTCTTACTTTTTTTTTAGTTACAAGTAGAATACAGAATTGTAATGATAGATGACTAATAATTTTATTTAAGAAATTAACTAACAGAGTAAATTACTGTGATTTTGCAGCAAATTTAGGTAATTTTTAAACTGACCTTCAAACCTGGGTTTGTCTACTCTTGTATTTGTGGGATACTGAAGAATAAAATCTGTACGAAAATATGTCTTACCGTTTCATCTTTGCTTTTGAGACGCGCTTCAAGAATTTGGCACTCTTCAACTAAATCTTCTCCCTGAAAATTGCAGGCCTACTAATCACCACAAAACAAGAACATATATAAATTATATGAACGACTATTAATGTAAAAGTTACAGGAAAACTATTTTCAACATACATACACAGTAAATTTGTATTGTATTTTTTGTACACACATGTACAAATCTTACTCGTGTGAAAATAAAATCCAAAAATAATACGACATAATTAAAATAAATGAAATGACTATGTATTTCTAAGATAAAAAATAGTAAATACATTTATACTTTCCAGTAACATAAGAACGTATAGTTGTTTCTAATAGCTGTTAAAACCATTTCTGCAATGTTAAACATAACAGTAACTAAATCTTACTTTGTGGGAGAAAGTAACTTCTTTCTTCATCAGTTCTATGTTATCATTCTGTTTGGTCACTTGTTCTTTCAGCTGCAAAATCTGTCACAAAAAAGTCCGCCATTAGCTATAAATTTCGGATTAGTAAAATACTCTAATAAGAAACCTATATCAACGACGAATTACGACCAAAGTGGCAGCATTAACAGTATGTACTATTTTGTTCGCAGGACAGAATAACACTAGAATTGAACACCACATCAACACTTCCACATACACGGTAATTAAGAACCCTGGTTTTTAGCGAAAATAATTTTGCCCAACTTTGTTTCAGTGGCTTACGTGCGAGGTGTTGCGGAGACTTCATTGTAATTGGCTCAGACAAATGATATACGGCTCTTCATATAGACACGCTGCCAATAAACATGAAGCAGAATTGCAGATGTGCACGGGCACTGAAACAAAGTGGGGCAAAATTGTTTTCGCGAAAAACCAGGGTCCCTAACGATAATACGTCTACGATGAAATGAAAATGACATTAATTTTTCCACCGACAATTTAATTTCAAACAAACCACAGGTTTACAACGCCAATAAAGTAATAGTTATTTGAACAACGAAGGACACGTTTGCAGAGAGTTAAAAGAGGAGTTTGACTGTCCGAATTTCATCATTGGACATATAACACACTGAATAAGTCGTAGAAAAAAATAGAGATGACGGATTATCGCGGGAAAACTTGACTATTTGTTGGATTTCAACGTACGTTCAACGAATAAAAAATGACTGGCTTTGGCTTGTATGTAGAGCTGTTGCCCTTTTTGTCGGAGCCAATAAGAATCCCGTTATTGTAATATTTGATGCCTATTATTGGTCTGCAGACAGATAAGTTGTGTCTGAAGTATATCACTCAATCATATATGTAGAGCCCAAGATTTTTCGCGGAAACAATTCTGCAACAGTCTTATTCAATGTCTTATGTACACATATGAAGCTATGCTTCATGGTTATTGGCAGAATGTATTATTGCACAGGCGTGGTTCATTTAACTGTGCCAACAGTAACAAGGTTACTGCGACACCACACGTCTGTGATTTGCGGGTAGAACCCTAGACGCTGAGAGTTCAAAACAGCCAATCACTGACCATGAAGCAGAGCTGTATATGTGCACATAAGGCATTGAAACAAATTGTTGCAGAATTCTTTTCGCCAAAAATCGTGGGCTCTACATATGAGTTGCAAGAAACTACAGAATTTTCAATGGTATGTTGGTACAAACAATTTCGCGATATACCATCATCTCTATCCATAGTATACTGTGTAAACTTCAACACGATTTAATATAAAAATCTAATAAAACAAGCTAGTGTTGGCTGCTACCAAATTGACTAGGAGTTCGCCAGTTTGGAGACGAGCTCGGAAACGTCGCATTCATTGGACACTACATGTACCCCACAACGCGGTGCGGGTATTGAGGTTTCCCACACGATGCATGCCTAGTATTTTCACGTTACCCGCAACCATCCGCTGCTAATTCATGTAGTTAGGTTAGATAAAGGTTAGGGTAAATGCAAAATAATGAATACGAGTAGTGGGTGAATGCAAAATACTCGGAATGCGTTGTGGGTGATACGGCACAGTAAAAAAACAGCTTTTACAAGAAAAACAACTTGTAAACCAATGTCAGAATGTCGTACATAATTAAAGTTGCCAAAATTATTCAAATACCTTTTGGACTCTAGTGGGATATGTTTTTATGTGCAGATGTTTAGTGTGAAACATAACCTTCAACGGCTTGTCACATTTTACAAAATACTTTGTAATTTTACAAAATAATTCTTGGAAACTGGTTACCGAAATTTTTTTTTGTACCACTTAAAACAACTGTTGTAAAATGTTGCGTTGCGAGTAAAAATTTCGGTCAGTGGGAAAAATCTGGGGTTGCGAGTAAGACATTTGCTCTAGTAATTACTTTTCAATGTTCTCTTCATCAGCGTATTCCTCTGCTCCAGTCGTTGTGTTCATCGTGTGTTTTGTATGTATACATCTGTTTGATTGAGTGTTTTACTCTATGTTTTGTCTTCATTATTTTTTTCAGCATTATAGCCACTTGTGGACACATATTTTTCGTTGTTTATCTGATGATTACACATGTTGGTATTTTGGACACATATTTTATTTTGTAATAACACTGAATATTCCTGCTTGTTTTGTTATTTATCTGCTTGTTGACATCTCCTTCAATCGTACCTAATTTTTAATTGTTGAGTCATTTTAGTCGAATGTGTATGTCCTGCGATGTTACACAAGACGTATTGCCACGATGCAGATTCAAATGAATAGTTCAGATAATTTCTTACTGCATCTTCGAGGTAAATCTTTCCAAAATTTCACGAGATTGAAGCCAGTGTTTACAATCATCGTATAGCACGGCACAAACACAAACATGTCATCTTCCCTAGTTCTTAGCCTAATAGGTAAATCCTACACAAAAAGAACGAGAGCAGAATGGACAAATCCCTGTTATTAGAAAGTAATATTTCTATATTATTTCATTTCGGCGATTAAATGTTGATACTTCGCCTTGCAAACATTCTTTTTAATACTTTGATTCCTAAAAATAAAATGTAAAACAGGCACTGGCATAATTTATTACATAAATATACAATAACTTAAGAAGAACTTTGTTTAGGCATTGTTGATTAAAATAATCTGCGTACTGACAATTTCAACTTTCGTATAAAAAGTATTTCTTGCATTAGCGAAATATCAGCTTGACTCTCGGTTTTTCAGTTGTTAGATAATGTGATACAGAAGACGAATTCCTAACTTGAAATGGAGATATGTTCAATTTCTAAAATGTTTTGTCTTTTATCTCGTGTTCTTCGCGTGTTATTGTGGAAATATCAAACGAAATATTTAGACAATAAGTTGTTGCAGCATCGTGTCTTCACAGAAAATTAAATTCTTGTGATTCTGTACTCGAGTGTTCCAAGCATTTCGCTAAATCTTTCATGCCTACTGCAATAATTTTTCAAGAAAATTCTCGTGGGACGTGTTTTCAGATTTGTTTGGATTGGTTAGTTGCCTAAGAGGTATTTTTATCTACACAACATTATCTTTTGAGGCTATATTACATAATTTATATTTTTTCCTGTATACAATTATGGAAATCTCCATCTTACGATAGGAGCATGCAACTAAACGATGAAGTTTTCATAATATTTTGCACTAAGAGTTGAAGTTTACTGAAAATGGTAGCATAATTGCGGTATGTGAAATAAACTTGGCGAAGTCAATCTTACTTCACAATATACATTACCACACACAAATACTATTAATATAGTTCCATAAATAGAAAAAAATTACGATTTAGTGAAGTACCCAAATCCCAATTTTCAGCTGTTGACGGTTTCAGCTTCTGATGAAATTATTTTAAATATATTTTTCTCTTGGTACATCAAAATATTTTTTAATACGTGACGTATTTCTGGTGACAGCTAAACTGCCCCCATTTCCTTCATGATGTGGTGTTTAATTATCGTTCACCGTAAGGTTACATTTATCTGCTGTGAGGTAGTGCTTTCTCTAAATCACTTCCAGATAACACAATAAAAGACGTCGTGAAATATGCCAGTACAGTATTTTATTTTAGAGGTTGAGCTTGCACGCACCATATTTGGAAGTACATGAAGGTCTTTGACAGCGTCTCCGAGGCACACCAATGACTCGCCGACTCCTTGCATCAGGGTGATCATTACAGCCTCTCGCTGGTCCAGCTGTGAACAATAGTATGATCTCTGGCTGTTTATGACATCTTGCTTTCTCGTCAGCAGTAACTTACATTATGTATCATCAGTAGAACCATGAGGTTGCCCATGGCCGTCTTTAGTAAAGGCCGGAGTCTTGAATGTGGCAACGCTGCATCGGAGTCCTACTTCCAGTCGCGCATTGGCAACCCTAGTCTATGTAGACGTGTACACGTCACTAAAGATCTGCATCTAGACACGTTACAGAGACTAGGGTTACCAAGAAGAGACAAGCAGCAGGCCCCCGATGCAGTGTTGCCACATTCAAGACTCCGGCCTTCTACTAAAGACAGCCACGGTTTGCCTCGAGAAGGTTTTTGCGCCAGTTTATCTAGATGCCTTACGTGTACATCTGCAGCTTTGCTTCGTGGTTATTAGCAGCGCGTCTTTGTTTAGACACGTCTCTCATTTGACAGTCGTTTGTGGGAATCATGCTGGACGACGCCGTTGGTCAGCGGGTTTTCTCGGGAACTCTCCGTTCCCCCTCCTCCCCATACCGGCGCTTCTATATTCTCACCTCATGTCACCCCTCATCAATGCTCAAGAACTCGATGTTAAGCGCTGACCAAAATATCTCACTCACTCTCCCACATTTGCCTGCACCGACCAGAATAAGGTTACTGCGACACCATACGTCTGTGATTTGCGTGTAGAATTAGAATCCCAAGACAATTGAGAGTTAAAACATCCAATCACCGACCATGAAACAAAACTGCAGATATGCGCGTAAGGCATCGCAAGAAAGTGGTGCAAAAATACTTTCTCAACAAAATCGTGCCTGTACTCTTAAGCAGTAACGTGTAAAACCAATTTACTACACTAAGAAAATTTATTAGTTCAGTTAGCGTTGCTGTGACATCGCAACTGATTTTTACTATATCCCTATCGACCAGCGCAAAGTACACACATTCCCGCTACAATGAAATGCTCATGAAAATAAAGAATAAAAATTATTTGAATTTAAAAAAAATGCTGAAACTGAAAATACAAACTTTAAAAATGCAATAATTTTTTTAAAATTTTATGAGCATGTCATTGTAGCCTGAAATATCTTTACCCATTGTGATTTTTTTTTAGTTTGATATATCAGTTGGTTTTAGTGTAGTCGTTAAAACGGAAACACGCAAAATATGACTTTAACAAGCCATTACGCGAAAACTATGAGAGTTGAAAAAATTTAATAAGAGCCAAATTTAGTCACATTTTGTGTCTACAATAAGAAAAAAATATCTTGTATAAATAAAAAATAAAATAAACCGTGTCCTTAACGATAACCATTCAGCCTTCTAGAATTGGTAAAAGTTTTTGGAAATACATTGTGATGCTGTTAATACACCTCAGCTAAGATGCATTTATGATATTTAATCGAGTAAACCTTTTCGAAGTCCTATTAAAAAAAAACCAGCCTTACGCGTTTACATGAATGTATACGCGTGTGTTGTTTATTAAAATGTGTTCAAGAAGCACGTCGAAAGTGAATTACAACTGTATTAATTAAATTTAATTCTTTAAAATCGAAGGAAATTTGACAGTTCTAATACACCTTCATGAATTGTATTAAAAACTGTTATTTAGAAGTACATAAATTGTGTGCTTTCTCTGTGCGATCGGATCAGTGGCCTTATAAATACACAACAGAATTTCACGAAAACATCAGTGACTGATTATATTTCAAGACAATACGGCTAATTTCGACTTCAATGACTAGTGAGTAGAGCGCCTACGAGTTTTGGGTTTCTGTTTGTAAAGTACAGGCGTTTTGTGTTGCAAGTGATCTATTAATGAGCAGACGTGTCAAATGGCATCGCTCTCCTTGCAAAGACACGAGGCCAATAACCAATGACGAGGCTGCCAAAATACATGTAAGTGAACTATAGCTCGCACAGTTTTATTTTCCGAAAAATTCGGGCGTCCTTACTAAGATGCAGGTTTCAACTAGATAACTATTACTAGAGACCGGAAAAATTCACGGGTTCACTGACATGTAGGCCAGCTTCCAAGAAGATCTGTGAAATTGTGCAGACAGCAGCTGTTTATTAGCTGCTCGCTGACACTGTGAAATGGGCCTGTATTCAGTTACAGTTATATTATTGGGTCAACTACTTCCAGGAAGTGACGAGTAAGTCAACGACCAATTATGACCGTCATGCAGATCTATAGTTGTTGAAACTCTAGTTTGTGCCTAAAAGAACACGCGAAATTTTCAGGTCTGTAACTATTACACACTAGGTATTGCAGACGGAACATAGCAGATGAAGTTTTTATAGGCAAACCCTCACCGGAAATGTTCCGTTCCGATGTTAGCTGGATGTGTTAAACTAACTTTCAAATATACCACCTCCTGGCATGCAGCTCACAATGAGTGCGCTAATGAACAGAGGACATTTGACTGAATAAAACGAGTTTTCCGTCGACGACTTTATACAGGATGTCGAGAAACAAGCGCACAACAAGTAAACCACGTGAATATTGGGCTAAATTAGAGACGAAAATGTAAGTGGCTAGATGTTGTACAATGACATTTTACGTGCACAATATGGCAACACTGCACGGAGATAGTCCCCTCTTGCGCTACACGTCCTGGTATTATTTAACGTATTTTACGTCGAGTAAACGCAGCTTCGAGCTGTTCTTGCAGTGCATTCAGGTGAAGCAGCAGTACTTAGTATCTCCATACCCGTCTATCTTTACAATGGAACATTTCCTGGTAGGGATTGTCCATCAACACGTCACGTGCTAAGTTCCCTCTGCAATATCTAACGATGTGACAATAGTTGCTATCATACACATACATGACTGATACAAGAGATAGATGGTATGAATGCGATGTTAACATGAAGACACCGTTTACACCATGTTATTTGTTTTGTTTCTTTCCCCGCTCCCTCGAACAGTATAAGGTCTTAGTAGCGGAACACGGGGAAGGGGGGGAGGGGGATGGAGTCGGCCATGGCCTGTTTAAGGAATCATCCCAACGTTCACCTGGTGTGATTTAAGGATGGCCGTAGCCGGGGACAGAACCCGTGCCCTCCGGAATGCGAGGCGAGTGTTTTATTACTTCTACACCTCGCTCGGTGTTTCCGTGATGGAAGTCACTTTCCCGTCTCAACATGTATGAAGGAGGTATACCTTTACGACTAGGAACCTAAAAAATACGCGTTTTCTCTTGGACACAATCAAACCAAACTGCAATAAGTTAAGAGGCAGTTCCAGTGTTTCAGGCGCATGTATGCAACCCTCATTAACCCCATATAAATCAAGGCTAATTTCACTATCGCCATAGCAGTAAGAGTATTACATATATCGACATTATCTTCACGTTATATTAAAGTCACAGTCATTATTATTTTCGTTGCGTTCGCCTAAGTTAAGTGTAAAGAATGGTTGACTACAAATTTTACAAAACTTTTTTTGTATCGCGTTGATAATGTAACCTTATGTTATGCTTGATTTTGCAGAACACATCGAAAATAATGACTGTGACTTTAATGAAATGTTACGATAATGTTGATATGTGTAATACTCTTATTGCTACAGCGACAATAAAATTAGCCTTGATTTATACGGGGTTAATGCGAGTTGCATACATGCGCCTGAAACACTGGTACGGACTCTTAATGTCATTTCCGCAATTGGTCCTTGACTTGTTTGACTCCTCCTGGAGAGACAAATAATATATAGCTGTGTCGCGTGCAGCCAATGAGAAGCTGATGTCTTATTGAGTACACATATGTTCTTGGAGGCTAGCCTACATGTCGGTGAACCCGTGAATGTTTCCCGTCTCTATATATGACATGTGTATTTCTTACCTCGGCACTGGATCCTTGTGTCGCAGAAAGTACCAGGAGCGACAGAGCCAGCAAGGAGGTAGCCATGGCTGGTGGTTTCTGTAACAGTTTCTCGATATCACCAATATTAGTTCAGATAAAATACGCTTCCTTAATTATAGCTACTCCTACGAAGGCTGTACGACACGTTATTCTCACAATGAATAAATAAAACTGTAAATTAAAATTAAGTAGATATAAAGTTACTGTACTGAAATGTGAGAATACAATTACGTCTGTACACATACATTTCTTTTATGAATAAACAGCAATAGTTAAACAAACAAACTCTTTTAATTTTCCTATAGAATGGATCGAGGAAAAATATTATTTTTTACTTAACCGAATAACGAATTCGTTATTACCTATTTCAGTGGCTGTCTTTCAAGTCTTATGTAAATGTCGTCAAACCTGTACATAAAATGTAAGTAGAGTAGTTATTGCAAGATAAGTCCTGGACTCACACTTTTTTTTAACAGTTGGAAGGAAACGGAAGATAAGCAATACGTGCGAGGCTGGAGCGCGCGATAAGAATAATATCGCCTTTATGAGTGAGTTCCCAAAAGGCTTTTCGTTGTAGTTATTTTTCTATGAGACTTGAAGCGGCGTTCCTGCAATTATTTTACAAACGTGTGCTGCGAAGTCTAATCAATACCTAAATTTTTTGTTTTGTTTTTTAAAGAATCATGTTACTATTCGGCCATATATAACCACATGATGGGTCTCAAAACACGTTTCTAACCGTCGCAATGTATGTTGTTTAAATATATACTCATGGTTTGATACATATTTGTTTGGCAAGAAAGATATATTGGCAATGCGTTAAATATTTTCCTGTAAAACATACCATGTGTAATATGCTACAACTTGGTTCCTAGGTCAGACAAGGACTTCTCTGAAGCAAAACGCGTTTCACGAAAATGTGTTTAAGTAATGAATATATTACATATGTCGGATGTTATACGGGCGTGCCTTGATGCAGTTTTTTTGGACATTCGCCATTGCGATGCAGATGTCTGTCAAAGAAAACTAAAGCGAATAGGGAAACAGAAGTAAGCGGGGTATGTTTTAGTCAGCATGATACAAACACAACACAAAATTCCATAAATGGAATCGGCTCAAATAAAACAAAGACAAACAAATAAGGAAAATAAGAAAGAAAACTACCGACATGACCAAGGCAGATAACACAGGTCGAGACCTGCTTCGGCATAACTGAACACAGATAAAATATACGAACCACACAAATACGACACAACGATGAATCGAAACAAAAGACTGTAATTTTCCAGAAACGATCAGGAAAACGAAAGGACAAATTGATAAATTAATTAAGCCACATAGCAATAGAGTAGGACCTATGTAAACAAAAACTACATACAGTTATACACTCCCATTTCTCAACTCTTTCAAAGATCTTTTACATGGTGTGTTATTACTAATACTAATAAAAAAATATTTTCTGTAAATATTACAGAGATATTTTCTCATTCATACATAATTGAGTGATGTTAGACGTAACGACAGCTATAATATTTACATATTTACTACTATTTGAGGTTTTGAAGAAGTGTTTACTACTTGAGTGCAACAGGGGGTTAAAGTGCATTGATCACTGACCGCATAGTCAAAGGTTATTAGCTTGTCTTGCTGTCTACATTATTCACTCAAAATGAGTTTTACTAAATATTGGTTTGACTAAGGCGAAATAAATCTCAACTTAAGCTAACGAAAATATTTTGTTGCCAGAATGCAAAATACTAAGTGCAACACAACTAATATTGTTACCCCAACAAAATATGTAGTTTATTTGGCAAAGTACTTACGAATATTTATTATTGTGCACTTTATAATCGCACCTCGAGAGTTGTTGTGCTATTTCTGTGACAATTAACATAATAAATATGTTTGGAAGTGTATTTAATGGTGCTTCATTTGCTTACAAACACTCGTGAAAAAACTTTTCCTACAGAATACGGAAGAAAAACATGCAGTGTTAGCCGCTGTTACATACTAAGCGATTCCATCAACGCGAGAGGTCTCAGGTTCAATTGTCGATATCACTACGTAATTATTTTTTTTTAACAGGCTCGACAAAGAAATGTTACGCAAAACCAAACAAACATGATGTTTTACTGAGAAAATGTTACAGTAAGACAACGAAATAAAAACAACGAAATAATTTTGTTTCGCAAGCAAAATTTTTTTTCGTTCACCGTATACAAACATATTATTTGGTTTCGTCTAGCAAACGGTCACCTTATCTGAGTGTAAGCGTAACCTTCTAATTTTTTTTAGAAGAGGAACATCCCTGATATCAAAACCAGCTTGATTCAAGTTTGAATCAAGCTTGCCATGACAAGTCTACAAGCTTGCAGCAAGCTTGTCATGTCAAGCCTTAAGCTTGAATCAAGCTTGTATCGAGCTAACTAGTCTCCACACGACAAGCCTGCAGCAAACTTGCCAGAAAAGCTTGATGCAAGCTTGCCTCGTATAAGGCAGGATACAACTGTAAAAAATTGGCTTAACTCAAGCTTGAATCAAACATACCAAATAGGGCTTGTAATGGCAAGTATAAATAAAGTCAATCGCAGGCTTGCCGCAAACTTACGTGCTATCTAGGATATTATTGTACCTAAATATAACTTGAAATGCAAAGTAATTAATTGTGTGTAAAAGACAGAACACACATATTTATATATACTTTTACGTCGCAAGAGTTGCAATGCGAAGAAGTTTTAATTGACTGGAAACATTTCTAAGGTTATTTATAAGTTTCAGAGGAGAAGAGAAATAGCGTCCCACCTCATCTTCCTGTGTTTAAACAGTAAGGAACGTTCATACCTGAAAGCAGCTACGTCACTGTTGTCAATGCACTGTGCAGAAGCGTGTTTTACAAGATGTTGTATCGCCGGCTGGGCGCTAACGGTCTTCCTAAAGGCGTAACTGACGTTTGCACTTTGCACCGCGTAAACATTGTTCGCTGTTATCAGGACAGAAAGTCACGATCTTGAGACTCTGCGTGCTGTTGATTGGCTGATACCGCAGCGTAGTTGTACTTGTTCTAAGCTTGCCCCAATGAACGGACGTTCGAAAAATCTGCTCATTGAAATACTAAGGCCGGAGCCGTCACCGTAGTGGATAGAACGCTTGTCTACCATCAAGGCGATTCGGGTTAGATTTCGCACTGGGTCCCCTTGGATTTTAACATTTGGGAGTCATTCCAGACGATGCAATTGGTCAGCGGGTTTCCTAGGAGATATCCCATTTCCTCTGCCCCTTGGTTCCGGTGTTTCCACTATTCACCTTATGCCATCCCTTATCAGCACTAAAGACCTAGGTGTTAAGTCTACGGGTCCGTATTTAGATGTTTATTTTCGAATATTGCTCTTGAATTATAAAAGGAAGCAGATAATGTAAAACCGTCACATGTAGTTGTTGAAAATTATACTTACAACGCAGACAATTTTTTTTCCCGAAATTGTATTTTAGTTAAAACATATTTTATTAAAGTTCATAATTAACAAGTATTATATGGCGTTTTTCTTTGAAAATGTAGGCTTCCTAGTAAAGACATTTTTTAAAACATGTAAGTGGGCAGTTTTTCAATAATGTACTTCTAATAAGGATTAAAAAATAATAATATTCACTAAAGCATCGTAACTATGTATAACCCCGCGTCCTTTAAGCGCCCATCCAAGTATCTTCTTTTGATTAATAGAAAAAAATACATGTACTCCACAGTTACGTGTTCATAAAAACACAGAAAACTGTCAGACGATTTCAGTGGATGTGCAGGATGCATGAATAAATAATTATATGCCACATGGCTCGGTGTAAGGTATGTTGGAGCCACAAACATAGCGATTACGCCCTCCACAATAGAAGAATGTTTATGCCTTGCTAATATGACGACATTATAGAGGGGGCATTCAATACTTTACAGTCGGGTGACTCAAGATAAGAGGTCTTATGTCTCGTTGACAGCGAGGTGAGGTGGTTTTATTGTCCTTTAACAAAGACGTCTTAAAGGCCCATGAGGGTGAAGTGACATGAAAGGACAACACAGTATCCATGTCCGAGCAAGGATTCGAACCCTGGACCTCTCGCTCCGTAGACCGACGCTAGCCGACTACACCACAGAGACCGGCTCGTCGACAGCGGTGACACACAACTTGGTACAATACCAGGATCTGGGAGAGGAATCGGCCATGGCCTTTGTTAAGGGGCCTCCCTATGTAAACTGCGTTTGTGTGTATATGGCAGGAGCGGTAAGGGTGCCACTAACCACGTATGTAATGTATTATCGCCTCTATGTGCCAGCCACTCAGCTGGCGTGCAGTGCTTCACTATTATCCTATTTCCCAATGGGACGTTTAAGCGGTGACCACATTATTTTATTTATGGGTAACGTATTTCAAAGTCTAACGTTTGTTTCTATAATTTTTTTCGAATGCGGTTGTTATGTTTTCCATATACGGCTGTCTGAAAAGTCCATTATTGGCAATTTTGAGTGACCCGAAAACAACAGAATTTTCGAAACTATAGTGACATTGTTTGAAGTGTGTGTTATTTTCGTAGATATACAAATGTAATGCGCGTTGAAGAGTTTCGTCTAGAAAAGAATACTCATAACTCGCTGCAACTGATTTTAAGCGCAGGTAGGCAGGCCCCTTAAGTAACCATCCCAGCATTCGCCTGGAGTGATTTCGGGAAACCAAGGAAAACCGAAATCAGGATTGCCGGAGCGGGGGATTAAACCCGGATCTTCCAGCGTGGTACCGTTGCGCCAGCTTGCTTGGTTCTACACATCAACCACGTGATTCGCAACTTGTTCCACGTGATAGTACGTTCATGGACCGGCGACCACAACATTTTTGTTTGCAGCTAAAGCTCTGGAATTGGCATGATGCTGTAAGCAGTTTGGTCAACAACTGAGAGGAAAGACGTAAAATAGGACACGGAAATAAGCCAACAAGCTGTAAGACTTTTGCTGTGTGAAACGAAGCTAACGTCTGCAGGCCAGATCTAATGCAGAACGTACAATGTCATTAGAATACATCATTCGCAGAGAGTCTCGTAACAGGGCAATAAGGTTACTGTTGGTTGAACTTTGTGCGAGCTAACTGATAAGTGATAGCGCATCGCCAGCTGTGTTTCCGTCATACGACACAGCTTAAGGCCTCGCTCTTTATTTTTGCAGTGGTTTCGAAAATATTTTTTCACGCAAATTAAAACATACATGAAAAATTCAGTCCTACAGCTTTAAGACTTACATATCATCGTTTGTATCTGAATTTTTCTGTTGCAATACACCAAACGAAATTTTAGATTTTTGCTCCTGAAAAATCACATATTTTGTGGTCTAAATAAGCCAAAATTAAGCAAAATAATGTTTTGCTAGCAAACGGTAGGCTACATTATTTTAAAAAATCGCTCTTGCAAAATTGTGTATCGTATGACTGTAAACAGTCTCAAAATTCTTCAAGCATTTGGTTAAAAATTATTCGAGTTATATGCAATTGTTTCAAATAAATGAAAGATCATGACCTTAAGGACCCTGCTTGCCTACCTTTCAAATAAGCACCTTAAGAGTTAAAAAATACCGTCCGCCAAGTAAAAACGTGATTTGCAATATCTTAAAATGTGCTAAAAATAACTCTTTCACGTTGCTGTAGCTGAGAAAATATCAACCGTAATCGTAAAACATAATCATATAAACCTGCATTGGACTTTACCACGTACTTTCCACAAATAAAAAAAAAAAAAAAAAAAAAAAAAAAAAAAAAAAAAAAAAAAAAAAAAAAAAAA
>PNEQ01133232.1:0-11997 GCA_003012365.1 Medauroidea extradentata | reverse complement strand
AGGACATGTGGTTTTGATGTAATTTTTTTCATTTCATTATGTTATCTGGTTTTCAAGTTTTGTATGAAGTAAAAACACGCAAATTTTGACTTTGAAGTGCCATTACGGGAAAACTAGATGAGCTAATTTTTTTCCGTTAGAAGTATGTGTACTCTCAAGTAATGTGTACAAAACTAACACTATTTCATACAAGTATAAATTATGTTTTTTCCCCACTTGAACAACCTTAACGAATTCAGTTAATATTTTCGGAGTAAAAACAGTCTAAAAACCCCGATTTTAGCCATTTTGAGAGGCCCGAAAATCATGTTTCTAACAAGCGTGCTGCATTTCTGAAAAAATGGAAGCATGGTTTCAAGTGTGTGTTCTTTTCGTAGGTAAACATAATATGAATAACTTTAGCGGTTTCGTGTAAAAATGTATGCGTGTGACACGCTGCAACGCCGTCCATGCGCCAGTCGAGGACAAGAGTGCGTGGTAGATAAATAAACGCTGAAAACATCAATTGGTTTCTACGCTTTTTTCGAAGCCAATATGGATAAAATACCCTATGACAATCCTAGATAATGGTATTTGGAACTTGAGTAAACATTTATCCAGAATTACTAATTCGTTACGCGTGATCTCATGGGCCGCAGTTAAAGGCACGAGGTTCCGGCGTCAGAGATTGTGCCTGAGAAGTTTGTAACACTGGATACAATTTTGTTTAAAACGTTGGCTAAAACTATTGTCTAGGATTGCTATTGTTTGATTTTCGCAAATTGGCTTCAAGAAACCTACAGTTGTAGATTAATGCTTTTAGCGTTGAATTATGTACCACGCCCTCGGCCTCGCTACCTAGTTTAGCAGTGGTTTCGAAAATATTTTTTGTAACGCAAATTAATACATGTATCAGAAATTACTTTGGCAGTTTTAACACTTATGTATCGTAGCTGTCTGCAGAACAATAACAGGTATCAAATATTTAGAGACCTGAAAAATTCGCGTTTTCTGTCGGGCTCAAGCTAGAATTCAAACAACCGTAAGTTCGTGTCACACTTGCAACTGGCCCTTGACTTATTTCTAGGGACTGGGAAATTTCGCGAATTCAATTACCTGTAGGCTAGAATCCATTATACCATGCATACTCAAGCCCCGTATATTCGTTCACTGCCTGCTGTTCCACTGAGTAGCAGCTAGTTGACTAACAGTCGGGGCTTGAGTATGCATGGTATAATGGATTCTAGCCTACAGGTAATTGAATTCGCGAAATTTCCCAGTCCCTACTTATTTCACATATCTTGGAAGTCGCTGAACCAATGACAGAATGTAACTAAATTCAGGCCCATTCCACTGTGTTAGCGTAGAGCCAATGAGCAGCTGTTATCTGCTTGAATACACAGATATTCTTTGCATGCTAGCCTACAGGTAAGTGAACACGCGAATTTTTCCGGTCTCTACAAATATTACAATATCGGGATTCTTATTGGTTCTGTCAACAACTCTCGAAGTACAAGCTGAAGCCAGTAATATTGTGGTAAACTGAACGTGTGCTGAAGCCCAGCATACAGTCAAGTCGTCTGTAATGATTGTTTACCGCGGGAAAACTTGACTGTTTGCTGGGCCTGAACGTACGTTCAACTTATTAAAATCTCACTGGCTTTTCCCTGCACGTGGAGCTGTTACCCTATTTGACTGAGCTTATAAGAATCCAGCTATTGTAATATTTAATGCTTGTTATTGGCCTGCAGAGAGTTACGTTGTGTCAGACATGTATCACCCAATCATTAGGGCTAGGTAGTTTTCGCGAAAAGATTTTTGCATCATCATGTTTCAGTGCCTTACGTGCGCACCTACATCTCTGCTTTGTGGTCAGCGATTGGATACTTTAACATACAACGTCTGGAGTTTAAACACGCAAATCACATATGTGTTGTGCCAAAGTTATTCATTTACTGATTGGCACAGTCAAATGAATAATAACTTTGCACAAAAACACTCTGTCAATAATCATGAAGTTGAATTGCAGGTGTGCATGTAAGGCACTGAAGCAAAGTGGGGCAGAAATCTTTTCGCGAAACAAACTACCAGGCCCTACCTATCATACATGTTGTGAGAAATATAATGTTTTCAAGGGTGCGTTGCCACAACAATTTTTCGTGACATACCATCATTACAGATGATGGCTTATCGCGGGAAAACTTGACTGTTTGCTGAGTTTCAATAGACGTACAGCTTACTAGAATATTGCTGGCTTTAGCTTGTATTTGGAGCTGTTGCACTATTTGAGTGAGCCAATAAGAATCCCGAAATTGTAATATTTGATGCCTGTTATTGGTCTGCAGACAGCTACGTTGTGTCAGAAGTATATTGCGAGTCAAAAAATTACAAGAAACTACAGTGTTTTGAAGGGTACGTTGGTACAAAACGTTTTCGCGATATACCTTATAGGGACCCCTGATTTTCGCGGAAAGAATTTTGCCCCAGTTTGTTTCAGTGGCTTACGTACACATCTGCCGTTCATCTTCATGGTTAGTGATTGGCTGTTTCGATTCTCTCAAGTCTAGCTGTTCTACCCGCAAATCACTGACGTGTTGTTAGGCGGTCACCTTAATGTGATTGGCGAAGTCATGTGAGATACGACTGTTTACAAAGGTACGCTGCCAATAACCCTGAAGTCGAACTGCAGGTATGCACACAAGGCACTGAAACAAACTGTGGCAAAATTCTTTCCGCGAAAATCAGGGGTTCCTAGATATACCATTATTTCTAACCATACTCCAGCGAGTGAATTTTCATAAACTCCTATTAGTGGTGGGGCAAATCATACAGGTAGGTTTGGCGGTAGCAAAGATGCAGCAGTTACCGGTTACCAGTCATCAGCAGTACCAACCTCCCCTCCCTCCCTCCCTCCCTGGCCAACCCACCTATGAAAACATACTATACACGTAGGCGGAGATAGCATCATGGCGAGACGCGGGCTATATTTACATTAAACGCTTTTAACGGAGTCCCGAGCAGCAGAAGGCGGGCGGTGTTGAGATAGGACCGGTCTTCCACAACAAACAAGGCCCCGCGGCGCAGCGCACCAGCTGAGGCACGTAAGTAACTACACGGCCAGTTTTTACTGGGACGACGAGCGTCTCGGCTAGCTCTAGTGCCGCCACATATGCCACTATATACCCTCCGTGTCGCCGACATCCGGCCATCTGCAGCCTCGCGCTCTGCGTACTACCCGTCCTGAGAACATCTCCCCCTTTCCTGTGAAACTACGCCCACATCAGGGCCTATAATGCTACGTGAATAATAAAGCGTAATTATTCACAATTGGCATAATATAACAATATTTTTCTGATATATTATTGAAATATTTACAGAAACGATTTCGACGTGAGGTTGGCAAAATATTTAACAATACAAAAAATTACGAGGCAATGCGGGATGATAAGATACAAACTATGTCAAAAAGTATGTGATAATGCTCCTAAAGTAAAAAAAAAAGTAGTTGTCTTTGATATATATACAAATTGTCTATAATATCTCTGCTACCGCTAATCCGCTAATCTCCCAAACTTGGTAAATTTCGCAGCAGTTTCATGCAACAGAAAGATTATCGTAAGCAAAATTAGACAAACGCTTACAATTCTACCGACATATTTTAGATAGCTCATGACATCCCCTCGCCTTTTAATAATAAAAGCCATACAAAACGTAGTGTACATCGCGTACACAATTTTAAAATTTATCTTCATACGGGTGTATCTCCTACGTCTTTTGACTTAATGATGCCGCTATCTTATACATGGACACCTTTATACACCTATATATAGAGGCACGAGTATTTCGCGTATTAATCTGGCAACAGCGTAGACTTCTCAGATCTATACACACACTGGCCAAAGTCAAATATCCATTTGCTTCTAACCATAACACGTGTTACCACCACGACTTGTTTCCTTATTTATCAGTGGCTTGCAGTCGTCAAAGATGTGTTAAAACAGGTGTCGTCTAATCACAGAAGGAGTAGTTAAGTATACAATATTGGCATCCAACCTGACCTAGAATCAATACGCGAAATAATCTTGCCTCTACCTATATAAAGTCCTCTGAAGGATTTTTCGAAGAAAAACTTGTCTCAACATGTGTAAAATTCCAATTATTGGCAGACGTTGCCAAATATGCGGCTTTTGAAACCGAACTACTGGTTGTATGAAGGAAAAAAACTCAACAGAATCTTTTTCATAGGAAAAAATCGGTGTCCTAATGTTGTACTTTTTCTCTCTAAAAGCCACCATTTTCGATAAAAATGCAAAAAATGTAATTTTCTGCAACCACATTCCAATATGACGACCAAAGAGTACGGTGTGAGGAAGGACTCTGTAAAATTCAGCTTACTTATGCTTTCTTCGTCGAATTCCATATTAACTTTAACTTCAGCGGCTGGCTGCTTTGTTACAGTAATTTGACTGAATCTCCAAGTCGTAATTTGTTGATTCGGAAAAAATAATAAACTTTCTGTTAATTCTTCTTTTCTATGCGCTCCACTGTCCTGTTTTTTGTGGTTGGCATGATCGTTTTACAGCTTTTCATCAACAAATCATAAGCAATGGTATATGTCCTTAAACCCATACTTCAAATTCGCATTGCCGTGTATTTGTTCAGACACGTCTCTCGTTTGAATACACCAATAAAAAAATTAGGTTATTGTTGATGCCACACGTCTGTGATTTACCAGCAGAACCCAAGACAAGGTACATTTAATACATCCAGTCATTGACCATGAAACAGCTGTAGATGTGCACGTAAGGCATTGCAACCAAATGATACAAAGACTTTTTCGTCAAAAAATTGTGGCCTTAGTTATATTGGACCTGAAAAATTCGCGAGTTCAACGACCGGCATGTTAAGAGTCCACTGTCCTATGTATACTTAAGCCTCATCTATTCATTCATCGTCTGATGTTCCAGTGAGTAACATCTAATGGACAAATGGTCGAGGAACAGTGGATTCTAACATGTAAGTGCGGTCAAGTCTGCCCAATCCCAGTAGAGCCGTGATGAATGCATCCTCTATAAGCATTATAAACTGAACTATTTTTATGGACGTATGCCATTGCGAGAAAACCCCGCGCAATGGATATGTCCATAAAAACCGTTCAGTTCATAACACTAACTCTTTGCTGGAGATAAGCAAAATTTGCGTTATTTTATGACAGCAGATTATACTGCAAGGTGTTGTAGGTTATCTCGACGTCTCCCATTTGACTACAATATCGTTGCCTAACGCAGAGATTGCTTCTGGCCAAAATTGCAAGTACCGTGGTACAGTAAATAACTAGAGCCACGATTTTATGGCGAAAAGATTTCTGCATCAAGTGGTTTCAGTGGCTTATGTGCATTGGACGACTTGAAAAGAGGCGGAGCTTCAGTCAGGTGTGGGATACAATTCCTATCTTCATGGATACCGCAGCCGAACATAACCTTCATTTAGCTGTTTGGCTTCACACGTACCGGATGAGATGTACGTCAAGATAATTGATTATTTGTTTGGAATTTGCCGTATTTTTTTTTTTTTTCAGGTAAACATTAATCTTATGTATGCGTATCTTAACCATAAACTTGAAGCTAATATGTTTTACCCTTGCGTGCAAATCTATGAATGCGCAACATTTTTGCTTTCTGCAATTACCAACTAACAAATCAGCATGTTTCTAAAAACAAGCTTTGTTTCCCACAGTACTTTTCCCCTGCGGTGGCGTCAGGGGGCGTGTACTTCAAGTCGTCCTTTGTGCAACTCTGCTACGTGGTCAGTGATTGGACGGTTTAACTCTCGCTTGTCTTGGGTTTCTACTGACAAATCACAGACGTAAGGTGTCACAATCGCCTTATTCAAGTGGGTGCAGTCAAATGAGAGACGTATCTGAACAAAGACACGCTGCCAATAACTATGAAGCTGAGCTAGCGATTCACGCGTAAGGCATTGAAACAAAATATTGCAAAAAATTTCGCGACAAATTCGTGGCTCTATAAATAACATGACATTTATGTTCGTGATCAGTAAACTATAGATTGCGGTCTGATATGTACCGTGCAGTGACGTGTAATTTGTTACCAAATATTAACGCGAATTTTACATGTCTCTACTCACTGCACAAATCGCTCAAAGATCACCTTTATCAGCAAGTTTCCTGCATAATCGTAAGGAGTTTACTCCTCAGTCGAACTTAGGTCCCACTCTTTTTAAGGGCTCTCGACTCCGTTGTATGTAAGGCAGGTGAGAAAATAGACATGAACAGATGACCGTGAACCAGAGACCTCGCGAGGAAACATTTCGTCAACATTCTTCTTCCGAAAGAGATGCGCGTGCCAACTATGGCAAAGGGTGGAGGTGTCGGTGACACGTCGAGGAAACCTCATGGACCACGGGGGATGTGGCGTTGATCTGATCGTATCTCCGGCCCAGCATGGATCCCTCCACGGCCGACCGCGGGGCCTATACGAGCACGGCCGTCGAGGCACGCCAAGAGGTGCTGACCAGCGGTCAGATGGGGGTCAACAGCGCTCCGTCACGCGATCTGCACACGCCTCTACAATACAGGCTGAGTCAAGGTGGAGTGGATTAACGCGTAGTGGTTGATAGAGTCACGAGTCTGTCGCCTTTGACACTCGTGTGTCATGGTTATTGGCAATTGGCAGCTTGCCTTTGTTCACTCACATATTTAATTTGAACGCCTCTTTCTTAAGAAACCTAAGTAGAACGCAATTCATGCTAAAAGTAAGTGTAGAATAATTTTTCGTGTGGCAAAAATGATCGGATAAGATTCGTCAGTTGGTTTAACTTTCTCATCTTCTCATCTAAATTGCTCATCTCCATCTCACCTGTCTATGACGTCATCTCCAGACACGCTTATGGCTGTGATAGCAACGACGTCCAGTTCATCACTGGTCAGAACACCAACCAATAAGAAGAGGTCAATTGCGAATGGCTGTCGTAGGAGCCAATGAGGGAATTTCTTGTTCTCACTGGCCACACTAGCAGAAACCACATGCGAGGTCCCCTGGAGCATCCAAATACATGGACCAATCAACTCTTGGCCTTTCAAAAAGTGCGACCTTGAAGATGCCTACTGAAATGTACGACGGGGCGTCGGATTCTGGCAACCATGAAGACGGCTGCTCCAGACCGGAAGGTAAGGTTGTCAGCTAAACAACGGCCGCGAAAGTGTACAAAATTCTAACTCCTCTCATTCGACTGCTCCAATCAGAGAAGGTGTAGTTATTGTGCCATTTTTCGTCTGTGATTTGTCAGTATAACCCCAAGACAAGTGGGAGTCATAACATCTAGTTACTGACCATGAAGCAGAGCTGCAGATGTGCACATAAGACATTGAAACCAAATGGTACCAAAATCTTTACGTCACAAAATCGTGACTCTAGAGACATTTTGTGATAATTAAGTAACAAGTCGTTTTTCTATCTGTCCGCAAAGTGAATTTAGTGGGAGTACTGTTACTGAAAATCTACTTTAGCATATCATTTATCTAATTAAATTCAATAACTACAGGGCCTGTCAATGTTTCGACACTAGTCTTTTATATCAAGACATATTCAATTTTTTAAGTAAATAAATTTTACTGTCTACTTTCAAGTAGCATTAAAGAGAAATGAATCCAGGATTTAAAGTGAACTATTATGTACGTAATGTGCAGTAAACATGTAATTTTAATAACTGTGCTATTTTCAATTGTTGTAGTTTTTAAAACCATGGTGCCCCAAACTTCGGGTAGCTTCCACACGGTTCTTTTCCCGTAATCTAATCGCGGTGTCCTGGAAAACCGCCAATAAAGAAGACAAGAAATAAAAACCGGCGAGAACTTGTCTGTAGAGCGCTGGACAAGACTACGGAGGGCCTTTGTCTTGCGAAATATGGCCACCAGCGCTAACGGAATCAGCAAAGATCTAAGCCACCACTGAGACACGCACTTCGATGGCCACTCCCCCTTTTTTTTATTTACATCGCATTGATCACACCGCTTGGAGAAACAATACATCACCCACTTTCCCTAAGACCCCTTCACAATGAAGTATATGTGGAGCTGTTTACATTACCTTTACGTTACCGTTATGTTAAGTTTTCACATTGAACTAAGCGAGGGCTCCCAGCAAAATTTTAATATTTTTAATAATTTATATATTTGTACGAGACTTTGTTTGTTTTGTAGGCATACGTTGTGACTAATTTTTACAGTAATGAAAATTTTCTAGCTTTCATAGTTTTGTATAATGGCATGTCAAAGCCAAAATTCGCATATAACGGTTTTATACAAGAAACGAAATCCAACAGACATACGGAAATGAAAAAAAAAAATTCCCACTAAAGAACAGTATCGCTGGCTACGCCTAGACATGAATAAAAACAACATTGAAAAGTTTTTGTGTTTTTAAAAAATTGCTGAATTTAAAATAAAACTTTTTCAACTTTGCACATTTTTTAAAATACAAAAAGTTCCAATGCAATGTTTTTATACACGTCCAGTTGTAGCAAGCAACAATGTTCTTCAGTGGGAATTATTTCGTTTCTGTAAGTTGATTGATTTTCGTTTCTTGTATAAAACTGTTTTATGCAAATTTTTACTTCTACTTGCCACTATACAAAAAATATGAAAGATAGAATATGTTCATTACTGTGAAAAATAGTCACAATGTATGTCTACAAAACAAACAATATCTCGTACAAATATAAAAATTATTAAAATAATAAATAGTTTACGTGTAAAGGTAACGTTACGAAGTCTGAAGTTAAAAAAAAAAAAATAGAACATTGACGTGAAGTTAACGTAATTACAGCCAATCAGATAAGGCGTTGTACATAGGTACCTCAAGAAGAAAGTCAATTTTTCAGAGCGATGGACAAAACTTTGATAGGCCCTGTCGTCGGAACGTGCGAACGAACATTTGTGTTTATATACCGTGATAGCAAAAGGGGAGGATAGAGAAAAGGGTCCCTTTTTAAGTGTGCGCTTTATTTTTCACCGTGTTTTGCATGCTTTCCTCCATCAAATGTAACGTCCGGTGTACAGTCAAATATTCTACAAGGACAATATAGGAAACTCATAGGAAAAACACGAGACGTTTTATTTGGTTCCAGCACACGCCGACAGGAGCGCTGTCCCTTCTGCAGTAACACATTGCTCTATGGGTAGTTAAAGTTTTATATATTGTTATGTACAAATTGAAATGTAATCATGATTTTAGAATATAGACATACTCTGTTTAATATTATATTCATAAGTTAAAATTTTAAAAATTAATAAAAACTATTCCATACCATTAGCTAAGAGAAATTCAGTCCGTAAATATATAAAACCATAGAAAATAGAGACATAAGAATGTGAATTTTGCTAGAATTTCCAGCACTCGCGTCGGTAACACGCCTCGCGCTTTACAATGCTAAAAACTGGAGTTTCCAATATTGTCCTTTACAATATTTCGCATAGTCCGCAAGTACGCATGGACACCCAGTTTCCCGCCAGACGTTATTCCTGTGCGTTTTGTAATGTGTGTTTTGTAATGTTAACCTAGTTTTCATTTCACCGATCACTAGAGACCTTGGAATTTTGTGTAGACATTTCTGCACCACTTTGTTTCTGTAGCATACGTGCATGCCAGCAGCTCTGCTTCGTGGTCAATGATTGCATATTGTTAACTCTCAGCGTCTTGACGTTCTGCCTGTTAATCATGGACGTATGGTCTCGTGGTAACCTTGTTCAGATCGATACAGTCAATTGTGGAACGCCTCTACACGCTGTCAAGAACCACAATGTTGAGCTGCAAAATGCACGTAAATCATTAAAACAAAGTGTCACGAAAATCTATTTTCGCAAAAATCCAGGGTCACTACCACAATCACTAGAGACATACAAGATTCTCGTTATCATTTGGTAGCCGACTATACTTCACTTTTCTATACATAACAGAGCATAATCTGTGATTCAATTGGCCACGAACTTGTATGTGTTGTCATTTACGTGTGTTAAGTCTTTACAGAGATTGGCCTCTCTACCGTGTAAGTATTCTCCGCGGCAAGTCACGACAATATCGGCCAGCGAGAGACGTCGAACAAGCCTATAGTCACTTGGAGTCAAGTCAACTGCCAGAAAATAACGCGAATTTTGCATGTATCTACCAATCACGCATGCATTGTTTTTTTATTATGTAAGCAGCGATGTTGCAACCCTGTAATGTGCACATAGGATCTGCTCCTCTTCTCTCTGCCTCCTTGTGCATGCGCACGGTGAAATGAGGTCACGTCTTATTTTTGGGAGTTTTAACATTAGATAAGTGGATAGGTCTGAGAGTGATCTCTCCAGATCACTGCGGAAACGGCTCCTTCATTAATGTCTTGTTGGCATACCCTACCGACTCAGCTAATGTTGCACCCCCGAACCTATAAAAACAACTCGCTAGATGCCAGCAGATACACTTTGTCTAATACCTAGCCAAACAAATATTCTGTATAAAAACAAGACACGTGTGTTTATTTACTGAGCAAAATTGGTGACGATACGCTTTGTTGTTTTAATTGTAAAACCAATTTGTATAACGCAGAATGTGCGTTTATCTATGTCGCCTATACTCATACGAACTTTTTTTTTAAATTGCAACATAGAAATATAATAACACCTAATAAATGCTCACGGAAATAAAAATACACAGGGTATATGTCGGAAATGCTGTTAATTTACATGCCACGAGCGTTATGAATGAAAATGTGTTTATACTTTAATTTCTGTAAATGATGAACATACAATTAAATATGAATAGTAGCAGTTTCAAAAGAGCTGGTTGGCATATGTCTGTAAATGAGGTAAAGCACTACAAGGTACCACTTTATCTAACACACTATCTTAAAATATTTCACGAGACAATGTGCGAAGTCCCGTTATCAAAATTACGACACTAACTTGACTAAATTTTTCCGTTAAAAATATGTTCTGTGTGTAAAATAATAATTCTAAAAATTACGTTTACTACGCGACAACACTTTACTTAAAATCACTCACCAGAATACAGCTGACAAAACATTTTTTCCCCTCTCTTTCAGCCGGAAACGACGAGGGAATTTATAAAGGAGTTAGTTGTATGGTGTTATCTTAGACAAATATTTAACTAGATATACGCAAAATTTGCGTTAATATTTAGTGACAGTCTAAACTTTACTGGACAGTACATAGCAGACCGCAGTCTTTAATTCAATTGACTACGAGCCTCAATGTGATATTATATTACCGTAAAACGGGGTGATTACAAACACTGGGGTGAATAAAAACCAAATTTTAAAGATAAATATTCGGTATTAATTCTGTTTAAAAATTCAGTTTTTAGGTAGACAAATTAAGACAGTTTACAAAAAGTAGTTTTATAGTAGGTGTTTAATGCTATACTTTTTAAAAAAGAAACTGATGTATTATCTCTCAAAATTACAACAACTACAACGACGCCATCTTGTCAACAACAACAAATTCCAGCGCGCCTGCCGGCCAGTACCCCAAAATAATACTGGGCAATAATGTCATATTATACCTCTATACACAGTCACAACATTCCGCCCGCCTTGAACTACATCAGTTCAATGTGAATACACGTTGCAAGGCAAGGGACACAACTTCACTATTGGCCGCTTTAATAATCCATTACGTGTCAGAACAGTAGCCACCCTGGATACTCCGTCAGATCCGGGATGCAGCTCCACCACACGACCAAGACGCCACTGAAGCGGAGGAAGGTTGTTCTCTTTTAAAAGCACCAACATTTCCAGCAGAAGAGGGTTGGTGTCCTCATTCCACTTGTGACGCTGCTGCAAGGTATGGAGATAATCTCGGTGCCATCTTTTCCATACATCCTGTCTTATACGTTCCAAAAGTTGCCAACGACTCAAAGTGTTGAGTGAGAGGTGGCCAAGATCCCTCTCTGGCAATGCAGTCAATGGTTCACCAGTCAAAAAATGTCCCGGAGTCAA
>PNEQ01133230.1:15797-44237 GCA_003012365.1 Medauroidea extradentata | reverse complement strand
GTGACTATATGCTCCGTACATTAACGGAAAATTTCCGTAAAATTACACATAGACTTGTGAAAATTCATTACGGAAATGTCCGTATTTTTTAAAATACGGGGACATGTCCGTATTTAATTTTTACGGACTCAATTTCCGTATATTTACGGCGAATTTCCGTAAAAAATTCCGTAATTTCACGGAAATTTTTAACAGTGTACAGAGTTAATTGTATCATCTCTTCCGGGGATTAATTTGTGGGAAGGTGGGGAGAGGACGCAAAAAGAGCTACTAGCACCCTTCCAACTTTTTTTTTTTACCACAGGAATTATATTTCATAACAAAGCTTCAAACTTATTTCTAGCAACATAGCAACCACGGAGTTTTACACTTTGAAACCAATGTTGAAACAAATACGCTCTCAACAAACCAATTTTGCAAGTTACTCTGAAAAAAAAATTAATTCCTTAAAAACATCGCAATGAAAAGTTTTTTTAAATCGTAGTTTTTAGTTAAGTGAAGTGAAAATATTTTGGTCAACTTATAACGTCGAGGTCCTATAGCGCTGGGGGAATGAAGACATGTGAGAGGCGGGGGAAATGGGAGGTGGCCGAGAAAACCTGCCGACCAGCGACGTCATCCGGCACGATTCCCATGTGCAAAAAACCGAGTGCCGGTCCCGCTGGGAAAAATACCCTGATCGCTTTGGCGAGTGCTCAACCACGTCACCCATAATGTTTTAAGAAATACCCATTATTAAATAACATTTTAGAATTAAAGAATAAATATTACTTTGTTTATTTTGCAACCTTCTTCCAGAAATTTTTAAACTGTAGAATTAATTTTTTTGTTTGGAAGAAATATCGCCAAAAAAAATTGTTTTTTTATCTTTATTGGACTTCACATCTCGTTGGCAGCGAGGTCATTATAACGGTTAAACCAATGTTACACAAGGACCGGAACTGGGAGAGGAATCGGCCATGGTCTTTGTTAAGGAACTGGAGCTGGAGCGATTTCGGCAACCTGTGAAAATCACAACGGCACGGAGCTAGTATTTCAACCCGGGTCCTCCAGTTTGGGAGTCCGACGTCTTGCCGTCGCGCCATCTCTCTCAGTTGGGAAATTGGTTAATTGAGAGGTCGCTGCCTAGTCGTTAAGGTTCATTACCTACGTAGGCTGCGTTGGTGCATGTGAGGCACAAAACCGATGGAGCGTTAAGAGTGACGTTGGTCGGCGTATGTAATGCATTATCGCCTCTACACGCAAACCCAGCAACTGGCGCGCAGAGCTTTACTATTATTAATTTTCCTACGGGACTTTATTTAAGCGGTGACCGTATTATTTTATTTGCAATACTTATGGTTCAAATTCCAGCGCCTATTTGTATTATTGCGTTTTTCGAATCCGGTTGGAATTTACCTAGATACAGCATTTTGAAAGTCTTGAAAATCGTGTTTCCAATGAGCGATGCTAATTTTTAAACTGATAGAAAAATTGTTTGAAATGTGGTTTCTTTTTGTAGATGTATAAACGTAACGCGCGTTGAGATATTTCTTCCAAGTATGATTACTTGTAATTCGCTGCAATGCGTTTCAAGCGCAGGTAGATAGGAACCTTAAGGGGAATGTGTACATTCATCAAATTTCCGCGTTTGAACCATGGGAAATCGGAGCGATAAGAGCCAGAGTAGCACGCTCGACGAGAAGCATGTCGACCGTATTCACAGCGCGTCAAACTGACGTGCAGGATTTTAGTTCCTGACTTTAAACGGGAACCATAACATTTTTTTGGATAGTACGAGGTAACGGCCAACACATGCCTCTCGCTTTGCACTTTACGAAGTGAGGTGATATTTTCGGAGTTACAGCAGTTTGAAAATGCTGTTCTCAGCCATTTTGAGAGGCCCGAAAATCATGTTTCTAACAAGCGTGCACAATTTGTAAAATTATAGAAGCGTAGTTTGTGTGTGTTATGTTCGTAAATAAACGTAATATGAATAGTTTAAACGGTTTTCCGTAAAGTACATTATGCCTGTACGTTACAACACTTTCCAGGCGCCAGACCAGGATTTCTGGATATGTCTCACAGAAGCGAAGCGTCAGCGAGAAGACTATAGGTGATTCGGAATAAAGTGAGCACTCAAAAAAGCCCTGATTAATTTCTATTTTCTGTCAGTTTATATCTTTCCGCTACATGTAAACATCAACATTGCCACGTGCTTTTATTTACATAAGCTTGTACAATGTTTACATTTACGTTACAGTGCTCCGATAAATTTTAGCTACAATATGTACTCATTAAATACACGGGTGTTGAATATGTGCTATACTCAGTAATAATCTTAGTTATAAATACCTGCGAGTAAACATCTTATAACACTGGTTTCTCTGTGTCTACTCTAACGGCGCTATTACCGTTACGAATCTCGTAAATGTATGCACAGTATATTCGAACTTTTAAATTAAAACCGCCACTAAAAACACACACGACACACAACTCAAGAATACAAGTTCCGTTCAGCATACTGTAATGAACGACGACGACGCACGTAAAGAGAAACAATAAATAACGTATTTTCTTAATGTGTGAAACACGGGGGAAAATGCTGTTTCTATTTCCAGATACTCAGGCTGGCGATCATAAAACATAACAACTTACATTACTAATGACTTCACATAATTTATATTATTCATGAACAGTCACTTCTAATACTTTTATATGTGTTTATCAGAAACCGATATTCATTACATAATGGACAAACAAACTGAATGACGCAATTCGCTTCCATCCAGCGGCGAAAACCTAACTCTGGTGCCATTTGTCGGTGAAATTTTAAACTACCTCTGTGGCGCGAAGAGTTAGCGGCATGTGCCATCGATAATCGACTCGGTAGCGTCGCTTTGTGCTGCCGCTAATTAAATAGAATTGTACAGTCAGTAGGTATGTCAGTAAGAACTAAAATAAATATTTTAAAGTATATTAAATACAGAGAGGTCGTTTGCAATTGATGTTGTTTCACTAATGCTGTATTCAAATAAGAAAATACACGGAACTACATGCAGTTATTCGCTACCAACCATACAAACAATAATGTAACTGTTGTTAATGTTGACTTATATGCAGTAACGGCTAGTGATTTTTTTCAAAGGTTAAATCTTTAGTGCTCACTTTATTCCG
Source organism: Medauroidea extradentata (assembly GCA_003012365.1). Classification (NCBI taxonomy): domain Eukaryota; kingdom Metazoa; phylum Arthropoda; class Insecta; order Phasmatodea; family Phasmatidae; genus Medauroidea; species Medauroidea extradentata. Next base: position 41,081 of record PNEQ01133230.1, on the reverse strand, counting down.
AATGGCCTATAGAGGCTCGGGGAAGATGTGATTCATATGTTGTCATCCTTGCCGCTCCGGCACTTCTGAGCCTCGTACTCGCGCAAAATACGTTCACTATTCAAATTAACCGTGAGCTACTCGCACGGGAGAACAAAACAGTGTGTAAAGTCGTCAGTAAAGAAGAACTACAAGAAAACTGTGAAAACAGATGTTCTCGCTCCAGTGAAACAAAGGAAGGGGGAATCTCAAAGCGACCAGTGTGAGAAAAGACTGCAATTTGTTCCCTGCCCGGCGCCATTGTGCGAACCTCAATTGTGGAGATTGGGTGAAAAGGGATGAAGGATAGGTGGAGGTAGTTGCGGAGGGAAAAGGGGGGGGGGAGCGACGCTGGCGATTTTCGTCGACCTAACTCGTGTTGTTCCGCGACCTCCGCTTCTTTGTCTGGGTCGAGGCAGGTGCTCGCAATCCGCAGCAACGTCTCAAGGTCACGCATCAGTGTTTTCTGGAACGTGGAGGCGAAATTCGAAGGCGCGCCTTTCTTGCCGATTGGTACACAGAGTAAAACAGTCATCCATATGTCTAAACAAGCGTGTAAACTGTAATGAACCAAATATTTGGTTTCCTGGGTGGAAACACAAACTCCCCTCCCCCAAACGCTTAAGAAATTTTTTAATGGTGGTTATTTTTCTGAAGGGTAATAACTTAATATTTTTTCACTTACACTTGCTTGGAAAATTTAACTGTTACGATTTAAAACTATCATGTAGTTTCCAAATCATCCAACAAAAGTGAGTGAGTCAGTGAGATTTTGTCAGCGCTTATCATCTAGGTCTTTATCGCTGGTGAGGGGTGACATGAAGTGAGTATGGTGCAGCGCTGGAATTGCGAAGAGGGGGGGGGGATGTACACAATGTCAGGAACTGAAGGGGGGAATCGGCCATGGCTTTGTTAAGGTTAGTGTTTTGAAGTACGGCAATCTGAAAACCCCGTTTTTACCTATGTTGGTAGGTTTGGACTCGGTGTTTTTAACGAGCATGGTGTTTTAACAATGAACTTTCGGCCTTGTCAGAAGTGTGTTTTATTTTTGTACAGTGGCACAACGGGTGCATGCGTGATAGTTTAGTTGAAAGAACGCATTTCCCCGTACATTACAGCGTATTTAAAGCAAGTCGTATGTTGCCGATTTTGTCATCTGTTCGCCGAAGAAATAGACTAGTTGCGATCCCTACAACAAAGCGATCACTACTCGAAAGGTATTTCTTCCTCTTGTGTGTATGTTATTTTTTATGTTCTGTAACAGTAAACAACCACGCTTTTGAGATGGCTGGTATTCTTTTACAATCCATAAAGTCACATTAGCCTCCCTAAATATGTTTCTAAATCCACTCTTGCTTCCTACGTAGTGTTTCTACACTCTCAGTACGACGCGGCTGTTGTGTGGAGGTACTTGCTCGCCGACTGGAGGTGTCCTCGTTGTCACGGACCAGCGACGACTTGAATTAAGGACGAGGACCAAATTGTCTTCTTCCGACGATGGCCGGCCCCGCCTTAGACTCTGCCTTGCCCAACCTGCACGTCGACGAGGCGTGACTCTACGAAGTGTGGTTGCTCTGTGGTACAAGTTTCGTTGAGTTTAAAGTGTGTGGTAGATAAATAAACGCTAACAAATCTACAAGTTTTGAAAGTCAGTATGGGAAAACTACAAAACAACAGTCCTAGATAATGATACATGCCAACATTGTGAGCAAACATTTACCCAGAATGAAGCATTTGTTATGCGTTTACTGTTGCGCTGCAATTAAATGTACTAAATTTCGCCGGCAGCTATTCTTCAGAAATACGGTACTGTATTTTAGCTCAGAAAGTTGGTAAAACCTACTTTAATATAGTTGATTGTTTTTTATGTGTGTGGAAATTGGCTTCGAGAAAGTTACCAATTTAAACTGATTACTTCAGCGCTGAATTGCATACCATGCCTACTTAAGGGTGGGTGCTAGATGCTAAATTTCATTTATCGACTTTCTACAAATTTTTTTTGCTTATGGTAAAATAAATTTGTTTTTCTAAAAACCAAATTACTTTGTTTTTATTTTGTTGCACATGTCTAATATTTTTTCAGTACAACTAAATATTTGTTCGGTTGTGCATATACTTATGTGCTTAACAATAACAAAATAGTAGGCTACGTGTTAGCACCGAGAGTCGAACCCAGGATTTCTCGCTTCTGGCGTCGCTAATTACCAACTACATCTAGTTATGTTTTAGTTTAAAATCGCGGGACAGTGCACTCAAAGCATAATTTGCTAGTATATTTCTCGCAACACGTGGCCATTGTTACGTCGACTTAGGGCCGAGCAAAGAAACAATGACGAAACGGAAATGAAATAAGCGTTGTGTGCCTGGTTGTGTTTTTCAGGACATGGGAAAATGTTTTTTTACTTATTAACCTAAAAGAATGGATGGCCCTGATAAATTCCACTCGTCTTCCAATTTGCATTCGGTTGAGAACTCGGGCATAGGCTCCCTGAGTGCGTGCTGTTTACAGTTTTTTTTTGCGAGTTTCGTTCGCTATTAACTTTGTTCTTCAGCAGAATATGAGCTGATGGAGAAGTCGCTCTCGCGACTTCCTGATCGTTTGGAAACTTAATGCCTAGAGCTGAAATGTTGTCACAACGTAGTCTTCTCTCGTGAGGTATTACTAGAGGCATGCAAAATTCGCGTTATTATTGGGTGATATACTAGCCTTCACTGTCCTATAGATTCTTGAACATGTTTCATGTTTTCATTGGATAGCTGTGATGTCATTTGACTGTGAGTGCCCTGCATACTAGGACTGGGAAACTTCTACTATTGGCCAGAAGATGTCTCCTGCGAGCATCACTAAATTGAGCTAATGACAGACGTCGTACGAGCGTACAGTACGTCGGAGCTCAGTATTTTGATAGAAAATAACGCGAATTTTACAGGTCTCAAGGTATTATAACCTCTTTACAACGCCGGTGCTCCAGGATGCAGGTTTCTTGAAGCTCGGAGCTGACCAGAACTAAACTACGCGCGAGTTATTAATTGTTATTTATTTTACTCGCCGAACCGTCTCACCTGTCGGCGGACATAATTGCTCGTAAACACCGGCTACTGTTTGGCCAAAACTCGCGCGCGCTTCGTCGGAAATGAAATTTCTAATTTGTTTCCCATCGGGGACGAGTTTAATGAAAACGTCGATGATGAATGCGTGCCGGATGTCGGATCGCTTGGGAAGGGGTTAGCGGGAGAAGATGGGTCGATGAGGAGGAGGGGGGGGGAAGGGAATGAGGGGCAGAATGCAGCCGTGTTTTGTTATTTTATCCACGCGCTCGCCATTGTTTGCCTAGTCCCGCGCGTATAATTAGGACAATAGTTTATGACAAAGACCGCTGTTCATCATGCTTCCCCCCCCCCTCCAAACTCGCCATCCTACCACGGCCAGATAAATAGAATGACCTAATGATGGGTCGCGCAGCGCAGTTTGTCAGTGAACGACGTCACCCAAGGAAGGGGAGGGAGGGGGGAGAACTAGGCAGCACGGATGCCAAAGTCCCATCCGACGCATCCGAGCCCCGCCGGAGCAGCGGCGCAGGGAACACATTAGCATACAGAAGAGGAAAGGCGTGGCTTTCATTAGAAGCGGGCCACGTCCCAGAGCTGCGACGATGTGCTCTGTCACGCATGAAATGACGTCTGTGCGTGTCAGTTTTGGTGCGTAGAGGCACGCTATGTGTTTCAAACTCGCCACATTTTGCTCTCATGTTGTCTTTCCTGCTGAGCTGTTTAGATTTTGTTACGTCTTTCATGTTAAAATTAATTAAATTACCAGGTAGCGCGTTTGTCTTAACGATTTTTTCCGAAAAAGAAAATAGAATCAAGTTCAGTGGCGGTTCGTGGGTTGTTGCAAGGTAGGGCTGTAGTTGCACAGAGCTGTAAATGGTTGAGCTCTGACTGACTCTACAGCCACTGACACGCTGATGTACAGGTGCCCCTTACTACGGAGTGGTCACAACACATCTAGAAACCCGTAAATATTTCATGGCCGTTGGTCTACGGCGCGTTCATCAAGAGTGTACAGTTCCGACTATCTGCAGCCCCACGTGGCTACAACCCACGAGCCGCCATTGATCAAGTTCTGAAAAAAAAAAAAAATGGCCAGGGAAATATAGAATTTGGTAAGCGTTCAACATCTAAACCTTTAGCGGTGGTGAGGCGTGACATAAAGGGCGGGGGAAACGGGAGATCCTTGAGAAGGCCCGCCGACCAGGGGTATCGTTCGACACGATTCCCACGTGCGAAAATGTGGGGACCCTGTCGGGAAACGAACCCGGATCGTCTTCGTGGAAAGCGAGTGCTCTAGCTACTGCGACAATCGCGGCCATGTTTTTTAAACAAATCAAACAACAACACAGCTATAATTACAGGATGAGTCTGGACAGTGTGTGTTAACCTTGCGTGTTGATAGTTTATAATCATAGGTGAGACGAACATGTGTTTTTAATATTTTTTTCAAAATTGAATTATACTTGGGATAATGTTACTCTGAAAAGCGACTGTGAAATTTAATTTAAATAAATACAAAGTAAAATACCACCTACCTCCGTAAACTTCTCGCGCAGATATTTTCTGATAGTAAGATTATTTTCAAATAAAAACGCGAGCATTTTTGAAATTCGGCTATCACAGACGCCTAGACTTTATCGTATTAAAAATTATAAAAATTGGTTTTACATTTTTGTAGATTTTGTGGCTACAACAGTTTTCAGTTTTTTACTCGAAACTAAATAATACTACCGCATAGTGCTGCATAAATAAACGTCCGCTGATAAAATATCTACTCGGCAAAAAAAGATCGCATCGAATTTTGATGAGTAGTTCAGATATTGTTGAGGATTGAGTATTCGAGTCGTCAGCTCGACATCGTTCCTTTCCAAACCCCTAAGTAGTCGTTCAGTGGCTAAGCGTCAAATGATCTAGTATAGGCGATGATTTGCAATTTCTATACAGAATCCTCAGTTGCGTGTGGAATGTTGGACTGGTAGGGGCAGGTACACTCCACAGAAGCGTGTTAGAAACGAAGAATGTATCCTCCAGTATATAATACAACTTCTATCTCTGCTACACAACTTCCGCGTTTTCAAGCATATAGTCTGATCTTATAAGTATAGGGCTAGGAAAAAATCGCGAGTTCAATGACCTGCATGGTAGAATCCAATGTTCTATGAATACTCAAGCCCCATTTATTCGTTCATTGTCTGCTGTCTGAATGAGTAACAGGTAATGGACAAATGGTAGGGCTTCGGTATACACAGGGTAATTAGTAGGGCCACGATTTTGTCGCGAAAAGATTTTTGCCCCACTTTGTTTCAGTGACTCACGTGCACACCTGCAGTTCTGTTTCAAGGTTATTGGCAGCGTGTGTTTGTTCAGACACGTTTCTCATTTTACTGCACCAATCAGAATAAGATTATTGTGAGTCTGTACGTCTACAATTTGCCAAGGCAAGTGAGAGTAAAATCATCCAACCACAGACGATGTAGCAGAGCTGCAGGTGTGCACATGACGCATCGAAACCAAATGTTGCAAAAATCTTTTCGCCATAAAATCGCGGCTCTAGTAATTAGAGACACTGGTAAATGGCGGGAAAAGTTGATTGTTTGCTAGACTCCAACATGCTATGTATAACACTGAAGGTTTTGCACCTGTATTGGCTGTTGTTTGTATGAAGCACTGTGTCCCTCTTCAACAGACACAATTATAACTGTACAGTTGTAATACAGGACGTGTGTGATTTGTCAGAAAACTGTTCACACGTGTCCCGATTGAGATACTACAGTGTATTGGAGACTATGTTAAATATTTTCGCGCTTTTCCAGTGTCTCTAAGTATAATGTATCCTAGCATGTTGGTAGTTGAACTCGCGAAATATTCTCAGCCCTACTTATATCACTTGCCTTGGTACATTACCACGCCACTACACTGCTACCGTGCGACTTCTTATTGGATGGAGTTATGCAGAATGGAACAAGTCCACAAAGTAATTTGTTTTTAGATAATCAAACCAGTAAAAACAGAAGGTAACGAGTAGATATGATTGTATATCGCGAAAATGTTTTACACCAACATACCCTTGAAAACGCTGTAGTTAATTGCAACACATACGATTGGGTGATGTACGTCTAACACAGCGTAGCTGCCTGCAGACCAATAACGGGCATAACATATTACAACAGCGGGAATCTTAATGGCTCAGTCAAATAGGTCAACAGCTCCACGTACAAGCGAAAGCCAGTAATCTTCTGGTAAACTGAACGTGCGTTGAGACCCAGCAAACAGTCAAGTTTTCTCGTGAAAAAATCATCATCGCTAGGGACGGGAATTTTTGGTGAAAAGATTTTGCCCCACTTTGTTTCAGTGCATTACGTGCACACCTCAAGCTCATCTTCATGGTTATTGACAGAGTCGTTATTCATTTGACTGTGCCAATCAGTACACGGATAACTGCAACACAACACGTCTGTGATTTGCGGGTTTAACCTCCACACGCTGGGTGTTACGGCATCCAATCACTGACCACATAGCAGAGATGCAGGTGCGCACGTGAGGCACTGAAACAAAGTGCTGCGAAAATCTTATCGCGAAATTTCCTCTCTCTAATCATCTCTAGCTAGAAGCGATTTCTGTAGCAGACCACGACACTGTCGACCAATGAGAAACGTCGAACGAGCATATAGGATCTTCCAGCCTGGTCTGCTGTCAGAAAACAACTCCATTTTTCACGTTCCTAGTCATAACACATCTGTACACAAACCTCTTCTGTGCTCCAGCCATAAATTCGTATACTGTAGTTCATCAGGTGACAGTGTTCACGGTCGAAGCTCTCGTCGGGAACAGGAGTGAGTGTCATCTCGCGCACGGCTGCTGCCGGAAATACACAGGATGGGTGGCAGGAGGTGGGGGAGGTGGCGGTAGTGATGTATGGATGCATGCAGGGACTCGAACCACTTTCGGAGCGCGATGTATTCCTGCCACGTGCAGTTCACGTGGCGCTAAACTTCTCTCTTGTCACCTTTCTTTCTGCCAAGACAATTTCACGCGACCTCTCACGCGACTGAGAGTGAATCCATCGCAGGAATGGGAATGAAATGATAATTGTTAGTTTTAACTATTTAATAGTTTTTTTGCCATTAAACGGTTTAAATTTCATAAGAAGGTAATCAACCTTAAATTTGCTTGAATATAGGTCGTAACGGTAGATATGTTTCGGATTCGATTTTTTATCACTGCGAAACAGTAAAGCAGTCGCATATTTTAATTGAATTCAAATGAAATATTCAGAAATTCGATCTGTTTCAAATCAACACAAAATGTGGCACTTAAAAAAAAGACGTGGTAAATTAATGACGTTAAAAACTTTCGTAGGCCTATATGTGTTTTCAGCAACAAGTAGGAATTTCAGTTTGATGTATTGCATTATGCCATTCCGAGATTAAAAGTTTTAAGAACAGTAGGGGTATCCTAAATGAGTGTTTTAGAAAATGCGGCGTAGGTGGAACAGAAGGAAATTCAGAGAAAGGCCAATAAAGCGAATTATCATCACTAGTTGGCTCCAACTTTCTCGCTAACTTTGTTTTATAGGATGTAAAGCTGGTAAAGCAAGGGGTAACGAGGTATGTGTGAAGAACAGTAGAGGCGATATATTCGACTCGGTACAAGTGGATGTAACTCGACTTTCGCCTTTGTTCGGAGTATACATCAACGAGTTGAAAAATACAAGGAAATTAATGCTAATTGGTGTGAAATTTAGTGCACGAGTAACTGTAATCGAGAACCGATTGTAAGTTGATTTGTTGAATACAACATTAGAAAGCGAAAGAAATGTAAATAAATTGTTTCGTTTTTTGCCAACAGCTTTTGAACACTTAAGGGTGCCGCCTACCACGCGCTTAAAATGCGTAGCGGTGTGTTCGTAAATGAGTTTTTTCTACGAAACTATTCCACGTGTGCACTTTGTTCCAACGTACGAAAATATAACACACTTCAGACAAGGTTGGAATCTCATTACTAAGACACCATTACGTTACCAAGTTGTTCGCATTGCAGCAGGCATCTCCAGGAAAGAGTTGCTTAGTTGATCGCATTGCAGCATGCATCTTCAGGGTTGAGTTACCAAGTTGATCGCATTGCAGCATGCATCTTCAGGGTTGAGTTACCAAGTTGATGGCATTGCAGCAGGCATCTTCAGGGTCAAGTTAACAAGTTGATAGCATTGCAGCAGGTATCTTCAGGGTCAAGTTACTAAGTTGATTTACTAAGTTGATCGCATTGTAGCAGGCAACTTCAGGGTCAAGTTACCAAGTTGATCGCATTGCAGCAGGCATCTTCAGGGTTGATTTACTAAGTTGATCGCATTGCAGAAGGCATCTTCAGGGTTGAGTTGCCAAGTTGATCGCATTGCTGCAGGCATCTTCAGGGTTGTGTTGCCAAGTTGATAACTCAACCCTGAAGACGCCTGCTGCAATGCGATTTGAAACGTCAGTATCCTGTACTACCACGTTGTTGCTCGACCTCAAAAGTCAAGATATTAATAGCAACAATAGCCGCGAAAGCCTGCAAATATCTTTAACGGTTTGTCAATTTATTAAACGTATTTTCTAATTAAGGTAAATGTTTCAAATCCTTTCCGGCATTTTGTATTATCCGGCCAGTGAACTTAACAACGTTCACTGGAATATGAACCTGACAATATAGTATAACCACGTCTACACGAGGATAATTAAAAATAAAATAACGCTTCTCAGAACTCAGTTATATTCCATACTGTTACTTATGGATAGTTTTTGCGAAAATATTTTTGCAACATTTTGTTTCAGTGCCTTATGTTCACATCTGTAGTTGTGCTTCATTGTTATTGGCAGCGTGTCTTTGTCTATAGAAGCCGCTTAATTATACTGCGTCAGTCACGACAAAGTCAGCCAATCATTGACCACGAATCAGAACTGCAGGTGTGCACATGAGGCGTTGAAACAACAAAGTGATGCCAAAATATTCTCGCGAAAATCAGCTCAAAAGGAGCCAGACAAAACAGTTCCCTGAAATTTCCCTCATATTTCCAGGTGGTCAAGATTTCCTTGACTATCTTAGGTTTTCCAGGTCTGTGGCCCCTTTTGTAGACTAAGTTTATAACATGAGAATAAACTTACTAAGCCGATCGGATCGCAACGAAGATCAAGGACATTGCCGGGCTCCGTGGAAAATGTTCATCACCGCCAAGTCAGACAGCGAGATAACCTGTTTCTGCACTATTCAGCCATCTTGCTTCATGGGGCAGGCAGTACTTGGAGATGTAGACAGATTAACATTCCACTCAACGACGGTGCCGTAAGGCTAATTCTCACAGAACAAAAAAATGTGTAGGCTACATTTACAAGGAAAATCTTGTAAACTAATATCAGAACGTAATAAGTCAGGCAATGAAAGTAAGATGTCAGAAGTCTTTTAAAGTGGTTACAAATATCGTAAACACCTTTGCGAACTAGTAAAATAAACGGCAAAGAGCAACTTTTTCGATTTGAAACAAAATAAACCTAGGAGACCTGACAAATTTTACAAAACATTTTGTAATTTTACAAAAAAGTGTTGTAAACTTAACCAGATATTAGCTGTAAATATACAAAATTTGTTTGTATATTTACAGAAATGTTTGTAAATATACAAAGTAGTTTGTAAAAATACAAGTTTTTTGTAAATTTTACAAAAAGTTTTTGTAGTGTTACCAAAACCTTAGTTGGAAACTGGTTTCCAAAAAACCTTTTTGTAAAAGTACACATTTTTTTACTGTGACCACATATTAGGAAGCTCTATTAGTTTGGAAAGGGATAACTTCTGCAGCTTTATTCGCTGGTGTCGGTAATATGTCCAAACTTACTGCTGGGCTTTTCGATAAAATAACGTTACATGAAGTTGATTAAATGTTTTTTGTGAACCAAATTTAAAAGCCAAAATTGGTTGGTTTTTCAGTTAAAACATAAATTAAAACAATTCCTCTGTTTCTCGAGCATAATTAAATTTAATTTTACTTCTGTCTAGCATTTTTTAAAAAAGACTCCTTACCGACAGTACGCAACTGGCGGCAGAATTTTCACTTGCCAAACTCGTCCATATGATATTCGTTTGTCTTCGTAACCTGCTGTAGAATTAATATTAGCACTGGTGTGGTATTACCGCATAAATGGCGTCTGGATCGCCGCTGTCGGTTGACTGCTTCTCCCTGCGACGACCTCGGGTCGCAGCGCTCACGTCCGAGTTTATAAGGCAAATGGACGGATGAAGGAGCGAGCAGCGACGCCCCGGCCTGGAATGGCGCAATAAATTCCCCTCGGAGACGGCGGCCGAGGCAATAAACCGGATCCACCCTCTCCCTCCACTCCCCTAGAGGCCCCTGGGGGTCGTGGGCGTTGCCGGGGGTTCGTAACCCGGCACCCCTAGACAATGCCCCTTGACGTTGTCGTCGTGAAAGTCTTCTGTGTCCTCCATCCTCTTTCCAATACCCATTCCGAGCCAGCTCCACACCTGCTGGACGTCCATCCTTATACCGCTCCTGCGAACACGACCTGAAATGTACTATAGGTGGTTAGCGGTAAGTGAACACTTTTCCACCTTGCCTAGAATTGCATAACGATTAAAAATATAGTATATACTGTGACCGCACTTGTAGCTTCTAAGTGCAGTGTTAACATTGATTGTTACATAGTTACAAATTGACAGGAAACAATCAATTAACAGAAAGAAAAAAAGTACCTAGGCCTTCAAAAGTACTCATTTAATCGCGAACAGTCTATACCCATTTTTAAATTGAGAAACTATACAAATACTACTGTAAAAGTTACAAAAACAAAACAGCTCGAAAATGCGATAATGCAGCACGACTTCTGCAAAAGTTTTTGTTACGTATGTATTTACAAATTTTTTGTAACGGTTCAAACTATAAGTCTCCCACCAAGGCGATACGTGTTCGGTTCCCGGCGGGGTTGGTCCCCGAATTTTCGCGTGTGGGAATCGTGCCGGACGATGCCGTTGGTCGGCGGGTTTTCTCGGGGATTTCTCGTTTCCCCCGTCTTTTCATTCCGATACTGCTCCATACTCACCTCATGTCACCACTCACCAGCGCTAAAGACTTTGATGTTAAAAGCTGACCAAAAATATCTCACTCACTCTCACTCTCTCAAATTATAACTATCAAGTTTGTAAAAATAACTGCTCGCAAGTATAATAATACTGCACTATAATAAACATATGCTTCTAAAATTTACATATAATTTTTATAATTATTTTTAAACAAGTTGCACAAAACACAGGTATAAAGTAATTTCCTTCGGTGTCGATGTTCATTTTGTTTTACGCCAGACACTCTTTCAGTAAACAACTAAGGTTTTATGTAAATTTAAACATGAGTTCTATCTATGTCACAAATTTAGTGTGACGTTATTGTTGTACATATTTTTATATGAAAAATCTTCTTGTGAAGAACAGTACAAACATTACCATACATACGACCTTACGTTGCCTTCAGATTTTTTCTTGGGTTTCCGAACCACTACATCTACATGGCAGAATAGATATATTTGGAATATTTTGCCGGTTGCTAGAGAAATAGTCCATCTACCGCGGACGGATTGTACCTACCTTCTGCTGTCGTGGAATCTGATTGCTGTGAACGAGTAGTTAGTCGAATGGATCGCGTAAAAAGTTTGGATCCTTACGAAGGATTTGTATGGCAGAGTGGGTATTTATTATTGTTACTATTATTACTATTATTTCGTGCTAACGCAGTGTGCTACAGAAACTGTGACTACTGCGGACTAGGCGAGGGCGAGACTATAGGTAATTTTAGCACTACTGTACTAATAATTTGGAACTGTTTTGTATTCCTTTTGTTTAAAGGTTACTCTTATATTTTAGAAACCTTTTATCATGCTGGCAAATAATAGCATCTTCTAGTGTTTAATATAAACGTGTTTTAACAGAAAATCAGTATTAATGCGTTTACAAATTATTAAATAAAACAGCATTGTAAAATTAACGGTATTGCCAAATTAAACAAGTTATCCTAGTGTACCTTTGCCGGTCGTGATATTTGTTTTTTATGGTCAAATGAGTCGCGTGATAAGTAGGTATGGCTAGAGACAGGAAGTTTGTACGAAAATATTTTTATATCACTTTGTTTCAGTGCCTTATGTGCACAACTGTAACCCTGCTTCGTGGTCTGTGATTGGCTGTTTTAACTCCCAACGTTTTGGGTTTCCCTCCGCAAATCACAGACGTGTGGTGTCGCAGTTAACACTGTTCTGGTTATGTACAGTAGTTTTCCATTTGGTTGTGCCAAAGAAACTCAGCTAAAAATCATAAATACTGTAGAGGAAATGGTATATCGCGAAAATGTTTTGTGTCAACGTAACCCTTGAAAACACTGTAGTTTCTTGCGGCATGTATGATTGGTAGGGCCACGATTTTGTCGCGAAAAGATTTTTGCCCCACTTTGTTTCAGTGTCTCACGTGCACGTCGGCAGTTCTGTTTCAAGGTTATTGGCAGAGTGTCTTTGTTCAGACACGTTTCTGATTTGACTGCACCAATCAGAATAAGATTATTGTGAGTCTGTACGTCTATAATTTGCCAAGGCCAGTGAGAGTAAAATCATCCAATTACAGACGATGTAGCAGAGCTGCAGGTGTGCACATGACGCATCGAAACCAAATGTTGAAAACATCTTTTCGCCATAAAATCGCGGCTCTAACGATTGGGTTATATACACCTGACACAAAGTAGATGTATGCAGACCAATAATAGGCATCAAATATTACAATAGCGGTATTCTTGCTTAGTCAAATAGGGCAAAAGCTCTACGCGCAAGCGAAAGTCAGTCATTTTTTCATAAGTTGAACGTACGTTGAAAACCAGTAAACAGTCACGTTTTCCCGTGATAAACCATCATATCTAACCATAAACAATAGCTAGGGAAAGGAATTTTTTGCGAGTTCAACGACATACGTATTAGAATCCATTGTCGTATTTATCCACAAACCTCGGTCATTTGTCCGTTAGCTGCTACTCACTGGAACAACAGACAATGAACGAATGGACGGGCTCGATCGTGCATAGGTAGAGACCTGAAATTTTCGCGTTTTCTTCTACGCGCAAGCTGGAATTCATGCAACTATATGTCTGTGTCACGTTCACAATTGGCCGTTGACTTACTCGACACTTCCTGGAAGTAACCGAGCCAATAATATAACTATAGCTGAATACAGGCACATTTGCACTGTGTCAGCGAGCAGCTAATAAACAGCTGCTGTCTGCACGATAATACATATGTTCTTGGAGACTAACCTACAGCTCAGTGAAACCGCGAGTTCTTCCGGTCTCTATGCATAGGACAGTGGATTCTAACATGTAGGTCATTGAACTCGCGAATTATTACTTTCCCTAACAATAGCTGCCGATGTGCTGAAACAAAGTGACGGATAGATCTTTTCACGAAAACTTCCTAGCACTTATATCCGTCCTGGAAATATATCTGGCAGAGTGGGTGTACTTTGAATGTTTCGCAGAGCTGTAAATAAAATGCGTCGTTACCACGGACAGAGTATACCTATATTCGCCGATGGCGGTGTCACTTTCTTATGGGTGGGTAGCTATACTCTGTCCGCTCTAAGGTTGCAGCAGAAATTAAAATTGCTGACGAAATAAATCAAAGCAATTGAATTCTACATTGATTCCTCTCATTCTGATCGTGCCGTAACACAGTTACCTTGTATTTTTCAATATTTTCAAATGAAATTTACGCTTTGCAATAATTGTACTGACGTTCACTTGAATAAATTAGCTGCAACCTTAGATTGGATAAAGTATAGTCGAGTGGGCTGTATCGGAACTTAGGCCCCCTGCGAGAATTTGCGTGGCGAAGTATGTATCGATTATGTCTGGCCGAGGACTTCGACTGCTGCATCGGAGTTGGCACTATTACTCACGAGGCCATTATGCTCGCCTTCCGCCGGCTTTCTCGCGTTACAATTCTCTTTCTTCCTCACTGGCAATGCTGTGGGCGCTTGACCGACAAATTGTATTGTTTTGACATATTTTACATTTGTACGAGATATGGTTTGCTTCGAAGACATACATTCTAACTATTTTTACTATAATGAAAGTATTTTGTAAAAAACAGCCTGCACTGTAAAAAATTGTAAATTTATTACACCGATGTACAGAAATGTTAATATAGTAGATATACATAAGTGTTATCCCGTACATCAGTGGTAGCACACCTATACACATTTAAAAACAGTATAATGTATGCTGAAGTTACCAGATTTTTACAGTAACAATGTCGAACATTTTCTCTCTTTACAAGTTGAAATATAGTAAATGTCTTATACTGTATATGGGACAAAGATTTCCATTACTTTCTTGTAATTTTTCTACACTGTGATTTCATGATCCGATTTTTTCTTTAATTCTCTTAACGAAAAGCGCCCAAAAGCATATCGAAGTTTCACTGCAACTTTACCAGGTTTTAATTTTTAATTTCGTTCAACTTTGGTGGACATAATTTGTATGATTTTGTTTATCAAAATACCAAAGTATCGATGTTGTGCTGTCACCCTTGTATCAACATGTGATTTTTTTTTGGGTAGCCAGAATTTCATTTTAGAGAACTGTGAAGCTGAAATTATGTGACTATACACGTCAGTGGTTACATGTAAAGTTTTTTTCTGTAACGAGTTAACACCGCAACATAAGTGATACGAAATATAAAGCGATACGTTAAAAACCACACGATGCACAGTTTAATAATATTATCTAAACAATTATTTTAAAATGGTTTCAACCCTGACATTTTGGTAGGGGCTAAACCCACTCGGACCTTTCCCCCATTTCACTCTACGGTGCACGCCACTGTTGTTTCATTAATTTGTCCATTTTTTTAGGTGAAAAAAGTTAAAATGTTTTATTTGCCGCAGGTTTTTTTTCCCGTGGTTCTAGTTTACAGGTAACGCTGATAATGGACAAATTCCAATTATATGTTGAAGGTAATTCAGTAACACGTTTGTTATTAAACTTCATAAAAACAGAGCTTTTTTTGTGGTAATCCCTGAAATACATTATTTCAGCTACGGAATAGGACAGATTTATCAATGGTTGATTGCAAGTGTCTACAATAAATTATATCTCTACATCTGTGGTTCCCAGCGTATACCAGTGAAACGCTACATTGCGACACCAATTAACACGTGAAGGCAGAACTTTGATTTAAGAGTTAGTTGACCTGACACGTGAGATATGCTGTAGTACGGAAAGTAATTTTTTATTGTGTAACTATTAAAATTGTTTGTAGGAAAATAAGTCCTACTTCAAACTGTGTCCTTATGGTGTTGAAAATGGCATCCGTTAACTAAAAAAGTAATTACCAAGCTCCTAGAAACTGCTTAAACGACTTTTACACGTAACTGTAACTGAGAAAATATAAACCGTTAACGTAAAACAAAATTTTAGAAACCTACATTGCGTCTTAACACATATTTTCCACAAATGAAATAACAGGTTGCTTGTTTGAAGACTCGTTGAAAAATAGTAGTTTAGTATTTCGCGCCTAGAGGCGATGAGGTGTTTGACGGACGTGTTATATTCGATTTATCACTAGAGACACTGGAAAATCGCGGGAGTAGTTGACTTTTTGCAGGCTCCAACGTGATGTATATAACACTGAATATTTTTGTATCAACATTGGCTGTCGTTTATTTGTAGCATATTTTCTCTCTACAACAGGCCCAGTTAGAACTGCACAGCTTGGACACACAGCGTGTGTGATTCGTCCCAAAACTGTTCACACGTGTCACGGTTAATATAATACAGTTTATTGGAGACTATTTTAAACATTCTCGCGATTTTCCGGTGTCTCTGTTTATCACCTTCCCCGTACCCATGCCTGGAACGTAAAAAAAAAAAAAAAAAAAAAAAACTATCGCCCACTAACTTTTAAGGTGATCGTCTGTCTGCCCAGGCCATCGAACAGTGTTCAGTGCTTGGGCAGTTACAAGAATATTCGAAAAATACTCAGCATGCGCAAGTTTTGTCAACGTAGGAACAGCATTCAAAGAACATTATACACATGTATGTACCCATTTCAGGTATTTCGTGTATAGATAAAAGTTTATTTTAAGCTGATAAAAATGGCAACAATGGGTGCTATTTGGTCCTTTTCATGTGTGAAAATCTTGGCGCAGAGTATTAAAATTGTATAGGATTATACACTACACCTTTATATTTAATATCAATCATAAAATGGAAGGGTAACCACTGGATGTCTCATAGAGGAAAGTTGTCGGCGAAGAGACTGCACACCATTTCAGTGACTTGCGTCTAGAGCCTAGGTAGATACACGATGCGCGTACTGTGTCGTCTTTACAGTTTCCGCACTTCTAGGCCTCTAACGCTCAAAATACGTTTACCCAGGCGGCCTCCTTAAGCGCGATTAAGAGAATTTTCTAAGACCCGGATTTTTGTTCTCTGTAGGCAATCGTATAAGTTTGGATAGCTCGATTCACTCAGATTATAGCGAATCGAGTTGAAATTTTAGTGTACCCGGGTAGTTTTATTCTACTACTACAGGTTAGGAAGTTAATCGAATTTCCTTCGGACGAGTTTACCAAGGGACACTTTCTGCTGTCTGTTGCGCTGGTGAAGGTAAAATGTGTACATTGACCAATCACAGAGCTTTCGTGAGTTTAAGTTATAATAAGTTGATAATTTATAACGCGAAATTGATTTCTTTTCACTTTAAAACTTGATTAATGACTTCTGTCATTTCCACGCCTATTTAAATTTAATTTTGCTACGGTTTCGTATTTTTTCTGGTCCCTTGCCTACAGCAGCGAAACTAGCGGCATACATTTTCTCGCACATAAAAAAAAACATTTTCTTTCTAACCTGTAGTAGTTTTAACCTTACATTTACCGTACCACAGTAACTAGTGGCATATTGTTCTTTGGCAAACTAGTAGCACGTAGCTCCATAACCTATAGTACATCTATTTCGTGGCAGTCGTTAAGAAAGCCACATATCATACGAAAATATATTATACCTGTGCTCTTCTTACTGTATACAGTAGGCCTAGTTCTTCAGTAGCCACCGCCATGGACAGTTCTGTTTTTTGAATCCTGTGTGGGGAATTTGACACACGTTATATGTTTCTGCTGTTCTTGAATCTTCTAGAATTTTCGTGTTTTCTTGATAATTGAGTATTTTTGAATAATGGTGTATTAGATTATTGATTATCGGTATTGCCAGTGTGCGTATTAAACTGTTGGCCAATAAATTCCTTTAAAAAAAAATTACTATACACTGAAGGTGGTGAGAAGGGTAAATCTGCATGCTTATGTAATGAGTAGTGATGTGTAAACTTCGCGAATCCATTCGAAGAGACGCTAGATTTCTTGGCTATACGTGAGTCACTTATATGATTGAATCCCTGCACTGTTAAAATGTTGTTAATTTTACTCAACAAGTGTATGGGAATATCACCCAACCGTGTGCGGGAAACCTGGTTTTCGAAAATATGTAAAAATATCCACACGTTATTGTATACGTCACACAAACAATTCGGAAATTTCGCTCGCGCCTTGTTAAAAATGCCATGGAGTTTCTACGCCAATATGCAGTGAAACATTACATTGCAGATTGTGTTTGCCTCTGCATGTGTGGAGTAGGTATTCTTACATGTACAGGTAATTACACTCTATTACTAGGGCCACGATTTTGTCGCGGAAAGATTTTTGCCCCACTTTGTTTCAGTGACTCTCGTGCACATCGGCAGTTCTGTTTCAAGGTTATTGGCAGCGTGTCTTTGTTCAGACACGTTTCTCATTTTACTGCACCAATCAGAATAAGATTATTGTGAGTCTGTACGCCTATAATTTGCCAAGGCAAGTGAGAGTAAAATCATCCATCCACAGACGATTTAGCAGAGCTACAGGTGCACATGACGCATCGAAACCAAATGTTGCAAAAAATCTTTCCGCCATAAAATCTAGTAACTAGGCTTGTGTCCGTTTTTACCTCCCACTCAATAATCAACCTGCCCCGGGTAACTTCTTGTAATCACCTCTAGACTACCGTTCTAATGACAGTATCTCAATGGCGCGACACGACACGAAAAACGAAAAATGTCCACCAATCATCACCGTCGGCACGACCGCCTCGACGCTGATTAGCTGACATTTCTTGTTATCGCGTCCGTCGCATCTGTCGCGTCATTGTGATTCCAGCATCGGACGCGTGTTTCATACCTTGCCATTGTTTCCGCGTCGTGTATTATTATTTTTTAATTTAACTCTGGCGTAGTAGAGACTGGTCGGGTGTTGACCAGCCCAGTGTGACGCGTCGCAATGGGTGTCTACCATCTTCACCGGCGTCGCTTCCACCGTGAGACGCCACGACCCTAACTTCACCCCTACCACCCCCCCCACATCGCGACGCCGTCGTAGCATCCTCCTTGTGCTGGCAAATCCCCGTCTTCTCTGCCCGCGACGTGATAAACGACGCACTCTACCGACGCGCTTCTCTCGTGTTGACCCTACTCCCATCAGGATGTAAGGGGCGTGGGAGGGGAGGAAGGGCTTTATTTTCAGAAATGAAATTTCCGCCGAGCTCTCTAGAGTGGTTTTGTGCCCTCCCCGTGGTCCTTTTCCTCCGAGACAGACCGAGAGAAAAGGCAACCCTTTCCTCTTTAACCAAACCAACCCCTTTACCGCGAAAGCGAGCAAGTATTTTGATACCTGACTCGTAGAGAGCTTCGCCACTTTACCCACCCTCCCCCCTCACATCCCAAGCGCTTTCTCGTTCTTACCCCACCCCCTTACAAACTCCCACATCTGACATCTGGGAATATCCTTCCTTCCTGCGGTTTCCTCCGAACTCTTCCTACCCCCCAACCCCTGGCCAACCCTTTACCACCCGCCTGTCCGTGTTTCGTCGGGGTAGCACCTGCCACTCGCCGCAGCCAATAGAAATGTTAAAAGAGAAGTAAAAAAAAAAAAACGCGTGGTTGTTTCTTCTCCTGGAGATCTCTATACCCGTGTTCGTCCGCTCTGCGTCAGCAGTTACAGATATTGTCAGAGTTTTTTTTTAAATCGGTGGAAATTTGACCCGTCGCCGCCATCTTTGAAGTTATCTTTCAGGCGGCCGCCCACCCCAAGCTTCAAACGCGTTGCAGCATGTTCGCAAACAGTCACGGAGGACTACGTCGTACCTGAGGAGGGCAAAATAAGTAGAGAGCTGTAAAGGTAGGTCACGTGACGTGGTATCGAACTGCACGAGAAGGACTCTGTCATGATTGGCAGTTGCAGTTAGTGTTGTCGTTAATGGTTGGTGTGCGAAGCCGGGTTGGAACAGTGAACGGTCGTATATGGCACAGTTTTAGATTACAGGTACAAGAACAATTTTAAGTTGATTATACATTTAAGACTCTAATTTCAGTGTTATGCTTTGTGTTTGACGAAATTAGAAGTAAAATGAGGCTTACTAATGTTATTATGTCAGCATTAAACATACTTTATCCGTATACCGCAGTATGATTCGACGGTTGCACTTAAAGCTCAATATTTTGAACTATACTACAACAACAACAACAACAGGAAGTGAGAGTTGAAATGCTTCCGTGACCATCAACCACTAGTTGCAATATTGCCTCGCAAGCCGGACAGCAAGACGTCCGAGTGGCAATCAGGTCAGTGTTGGGAAACCACGGAAGACAGCAACTCACCTCACCCCCCTCGTGGTTGCACAATATCGAGGACAAGCACGCCGATATATGGCACTGTTACCAAGTAAACGAGGGCTGTCTGTGGTCTGTCGTCGAGCAGTCGTCCACCAGCACTCATCAGATCAACAGCAGTGCAGTTCTCCGCCGGGGACTCGGGATCGAGCCCCGGCGGGTGCGTGCTCGTTCGTCGATGCCGTCTCCTCATCAACCCAGCTTCGGTAAGGTCGTCAGATCTAGTTATGTGGCAGCAACTCTCAACTTAATATAATACTTTAATAATCAGTAATATTGCGCTCCCTCCTAAATAAATAGAACACTTTGTAACCTATTTTGTATTCAGAGTACCTGCCATTGTAGTATAGGCCTAGTAAACGCCCGTTAACCACAACTGTCTTAATGTCATTTAGCCCTAAATAACATCTAAATAAACCCACAATGTAGCTACCATCTGAGTGGAAACCCCCCAAACTAATAATAACTTATGAACCCCCAATATAATAACGACTTACAAATAAACCATTTTGTAACACACTGCAACAGAAACTTCAACCACCAACATGCAGTTCTGCCATCACGACTATGCTAACCTGTTATTTAACTGTCGCCAATACTAAGTACTAGCATAAACACGAGAAACAATCGTCAGTTACGCAAAAGGAAGCTGATAGTAGTGTGCCCCTACTCTTTCAATCCCGTGGGCGACTGGTCAAAAATATGAGAACGGTACATTGTATATACCGACTCGACGCTCTCTGTTGTGAGCCTGGAGTGTTAATGAGACACATAAAACTATTATAAGTGTCACTATTTTAATGAGCATCTCAACGACCTTAAACGCTGACAAAAATTTTTTCTGTCCACTCGACAATGACCCAACGAGTTACACTGTAAAAAATCGGAATCGAAGAAACTTGTAATAATAGGCCCGGTTAATTTTCTGCTCGCTCTTTATAGTAAAATGTAATCTGAAATTTGTGCACAACATTTTCCTCTCCGCTTGATTTACTAGCTTATTTGGAGGAAGTTTCCGTGTGGCACATAAATTTGAGTGTCTATCTGTTGATGAAATAGAGTGACTGAAGAATACGCTCCTCTCTTATCACACGCGATTAATTTCGTAAGAGTACCTTCCACTACCATACTAATGTCTCTGCGTACAACACAACTCATAGTTTCGTACAGTCACCGCTTGGCACCATTTCACTCCCAACACATTCATACTTCGCTACTGAAGAGGCAAAAAACCTGCCCATAGAGATGATGGTTTGTCGCGGGAAAACTTGACTGTTTGCAGTTTCAACGTACGTTCAACTTACCAGAAGATTACTGGCTTTCGCTCGTACGTGAGGCTGTTGTCCTATTTGACTCAGCCAATAAGAAACCGGATATTGTAATAGTTGATGGCTGTTGTTGGTGTGAGGACAGCTACGTTGTGTCAGACGTATATCACCCAATCATATGCGTTTCTATTAACCACAGCGTTTTCAAAGGTTTGTTGGCACAAAACGTTTTCGCGATATACCATCATTAGAGACACTGGAAAATCGCGGGAATAGTTGACTGTTTGCTAGGCTCCAACGTGATGTGTATAACACTGAATGTTTTGTGTCAACATTGGCTATCGTTTATTTGTAGCATTTTTTCCCTCTACAACAGGCCCAGTTAGAACTGCACAGCTTGGACACACAGCGTGTGTGATTTGTCCCAAAACTGTTCACACGTGTCACGGTTAATATAATACAGTTTATTGGAGACTATTTTAAACATTTTCGCGATTTTCCAGTGTCTCTAACCATCATCTGTACCTATCCATCGTGTTGCACAACGGGCCACAGTTGCTGCAGTGGCTACAGCATTCCGCCTCCCACCATGGCGATCCGGGTTCGGTTCTCGGAGGGGTCGATCCCCGGATTAATCGTGCCGGACGATGACGTTGGTCGGCGGGTTTTATCGGTGATATCCCTTTTCCCCCCTCTTCATTTCGGCGCTACTCCGTACATCGTGTCACCTCTCTCTCACCAGCGCTAAGAACCTCGATATTCAGATTCTTATCTATAGGCTGTTCATTATAAACTGAGCACTCAGCAGAAATTGTAATTGATTAAAACGTGTTTTATTGGACCAATAGATGTTACATTTTGAGTGTTGAAACGTTTACACTGGTTTTGAGTTACATGGAAGTAGTCATATTAAAAATAGTAAAGATGACTGCAAAACGGCCAAAAGGAAACTTTATGCGGTGCTCACTTTATCGTGAACAGCCTATAGGTAGTCTGCGACTGTGCATGTGAGACACGAAATCGATGAAGCACTAAGGTTTGCCGCCTGCCGGCCTATGTAATACATTATCGCCTCTATGCGCAAACCACGCAACTGGCGCGCAGATCTTTACTATTATTCATTTTCCTATGGGTCTTTAAGCGATGGCCGTTTTATTTTATTAATGGAATATATGGTTCAAATTCCAACGCCTCTTTCAATTATTGTGTTTTTCGAAACAGGTTGGAATTTTCCTTGATACATCAGCCTGAAAAAGTCGTTTTTAGCCATTTTGAGAGTTCTGAAAATCGTTTTTCCAATACGCGATCCTAATTTTTTAACTTAGAAATATTGTTAGAAGTGTGGTTTATTTTCGTAGGCGTACAAACGTGATGCGCGTTAAAACGTTTGTTCAAAAAGTGAATAATTGTGACTCACTGCAGAGTGTTTCAAGCGCAGGTAGATATGAACTTTAAGCGCTGACCAAAAATCTCTTACTCTCCCATTCCTAGCTTAGTTTCGAATGTAGTCTAATTTATGATCTGCGTCCGCGGGGAAAGTAATTTTATTTCTTGTATTATGTAGTAATAAGGTCGTTTCCCTGGCGTCATAAACGTTCTTTATATGGTGTGTAACGTAATAAAGATTCCTACGTAACAAGAAATTATGTTTGCGCAAGTGTACGTCTCGCATCATGTTGTGTTTATCGCAGTCTGTTTTTTTCTCTCTAGGCGACGTCACGTACCAAACACGGGCTGTTAAATGCTAATGCTGGTTAAAAACACTTTTTTTCCCCAGGCCACCGCAATAATAAAAGTTAACACCAGGAATTAACTCCTCGTAGTGTCGAAAATGTTCCGGTGATTGGCAATAAAGAAGCGAGTATTCATTAAAATGTCGTTTGTTGCCCGGTTGTAACATGCTTGCTGCCTGGCACAGAAAGTTGTGATATCGCCACCCGTAGCAATATCTCGCAAAGCGGGTCATGGCTGATAAGGATATTCTTCCTTGCAAATTATGTGCTTATATTAGCTTTCAAAATGTGTTTCCTGGGCGTTTTATTTATTAATTTTTACTTTCCGTATCGACCACACGCTGTAAAAACCAGTTCTGTAGATTTACGAGAAACTTACGTTTCAAAATAATTGAAGGGCATGAGGAATAACAATGGTAATCCAAATTTTTTAATATTTGTGTCTTATACAAGAACACTATGATAGTCTCATAATGTGCATTCTTATGTAAGAGAAGTAGGAATATGACCGGAAACGACATTACAGTGCCCCAATGATTCTATTACCAGCCACAATTTTATAGCTTACTAGCTGCCTCGACAAACGTTGTTTTCTCACATAAATAAATTAAAAATATTTAGTAAACAATAGCACTTAGGAGTATAAAAACAGATAAAACCTATTCGCAGACCTACCGAATGTACATACAAAATTTCATTGAAATCGGTTAAGCCGTTTCGGAGGAGTATGGAAACAAACACTGTGACACGAGAATTTTATATATTAGATTGCATCAACTAAATAGTTTATATATATATATATATATATATATATATATATAGTGCTTGCTTAATTCATTAGTTGTATATTATAGTAACTAAAAACGTATGATTTTATTTACATTTCTGTATAAAACTGTATCTTACCTTCACATGTGCATAACTCGTGGTATTTAGTCGGTTACCATTGACTCTTTCCATGCCATTAAATTTTTACCGAGAAATTTCTTACAAATCGCACAGTTAAATGTTGTGTTACTTATAACATTTTATCGTGTTATAGGTAAACATTATTTTAACGAAATATTATGTAAAATAATAATTTTTTTTCGCACCTTCCGACTGAAATGTCTTG
Organism: Medauroidea extradentata; assembly: GCA_003012365.1. Classification (NCBI taxonomy): domain Eukaryota; kingdom Metazoa; phylum Arthropoda; class Insecta; order Phasmatodea; family Phasmatidae; genus Medauroidea; species Medauroidea extradentata. Next base: position 17,131 of record PNEQ01133230.1, on the reverse strand, counting down.
CACAGATGTAATTTTATCATACTTAAGTTTATTGAGCTTTTGCATTACACTTGATCCAAAAGAAACTATGCCTAATGTTTGGACACTGGGTGACAGAATACTCTGCGCATGTCAACGGGGATAGAAGTTGTATATGACGTACACGACTTGCTTCACACCACGGCGATCTGGGTTCGGAACCCGGGGGAGTGTATCCCAATTTTTCTCATGTGTGAAACGCGGCGTGGGTTGCCGTTGCTCGGCGGGTATTCTCGGGGTACTCCCTTATATCTTTCCCTTTTCATTCCATAGCTTCTCCATTGCAAGGCCTTGTTTTATGTCATTTCTTAAGGTTCTGTAGACGCCTACACTGAGAGAAAGATTCATTTTGATTTTTAAAAAAAATTGCTTGGTGCAACATTATTTTTTGTTCATAACTATATGGCAAAATGAATATGTCTGTTGTTGAAACAAAATTATTTTGTTTTAATTTTGCTGTACGGGGGTAAAATTTGGTCAGTACTGCTAAATATTTGTTTGGCCGTACGTAGATTTTTGCACCGAGCCAGTAAAAAAAATTTGAATTGAGGATTGAACCCGGAACCTCTCGCAATGTGGACCGGTCATTACGTCCAGCATTCATGAAATGACTCGTAAAATGCATGCTATTTACACATATGTATTTATTACCCAAGTTTACGTCTTTGATATTAGTTTTCTGTACAAATGGTTTTGTTTTATGTGTATTGTTTAAACCTGACTGAAGAAACATAAATACATGTACAAATGTAGCTGTGCACAAATTTAAGGGTTTGGATGGCACAACATGTTGCGTACTTGCAATTGCATTATTACATTGGTGCCAACCAAATATTTTACTGACAGTCGGTAGTGCTTTGCCAATGAAACTACATTCTTTGGTTGGACCAACAAAGTCATGTGTGTTACTGTAGGTATTAGGGTCTGGTAGCAAACGGTTTTTTCTGCTCAACTCAATATTTATTTTGCTGTGTTCAAACATATAAGTTATTTGGTAAACATTTCTTTAAGTGTAGGGTCCCCATTTCGAAAGACGATCAGGACTCGAATGTAATGTCCTCGGAATGCTCTCCCATACGATATTTGTTATTTTTTCTAGCTGAAATATATTGTGATAGTATATTAAGTACGAGTACTAGACTAAATTAAAAAATAAATAAATACGTTTCTAGTAAAACGTTTTTAAAACAAATTTTCGGCACTTCAAATTTTATATGAGTAATGGTATTATTACCGATAACAATATTGAAAGTGATAAATTGCGGTAATTTTTTAAAATTTAAAAAAAAAAAAAAAAAAAAAAATTTTTAATTTTT